>SEYY01018456.1:5000-30000 GCA_009176605.1 Armadillidium nasatum | reverse complement strand
GTTATTACCACCACTAGAAAATAATAATAATAATAATAATAATAATAATAATAATAATAATAAAATGATTGCAAAAACAATAACAATCAATCTATCAAAATCAAAAAACTTTTATTCACCTAAAAAGAAGAAAAAAAAATCACAATAATGCACAAAATAATAATAATAATAATATAAGTAATAATAATACTAATAATAATAAATAATAATAATAATAAATAATAATAATAATAATAATAATAATATGTTCGTGTTTTAAAAATTATGAAATCTCATTTTTTATTATTATTATTGAAATATCATAAACATTTACACGCTCTTTTTTGCAAGAGTTAAAAAGGTTATTTTTATGTGTGTACGCACACAAGATACACACAACAAGTAGTGTACATGTACATTTATAGCAAGGCAACGAAATCTGTAAAGCGAATCAATACACTTATTTTTCAGCAGGTCAATTTTTTATTGTAATGAATAATAATAATAATAATAATAATAATAATAATAATAATAATAATAATGATGATGATAATAATAGCATAATAATAAAATAATGATGATGATAATATAATAAAACTAATAATACTAATGATAATGATAAAAATAGCATAATGATGATAGTAATAATAATAATAAAGGTATTATCAGTATAATCGTGTCCTTGAATTTTTCTTTTGTTAAATAAAAAAATAATTAATACTAATGATAATAATGATAAAAATAGCATAATAATAATAATGAAAATAATAATAATAATAATAATGATATTATCAGTATAATCGTGTCCTTGAATTTTTCTTTTGTTAAATATTTAATTAGTCTGCAATATTTACTGTACAGTAGTTTTATATTAAGAGTTAAATTCATTTATTGATAACATAATTCCATAATTATCATTATTATTATTATCAGTATTATTATTTATTATTACCTTTTGAAGTTTAATAATAAAAATAATATATATATATATATATATATATATATATATATATATATATATATATATATATATATATATATATATATATATATATATATATATATATATATATATATATTATATATATATATATGAAAATAAAAAAAAAATTTTTTTATTATTATTATTAAACCATTTGCTCGTCAGCACTATTTCGACATCGACACGCGAAGGCGCAAATAATTATCACAGTTCCACTCAATATTAGCAAAGCCATAATTAAAAGTCTTATGTAGAAAGTCCCCCAAAAAAGGTACCATAGTTTAGGGTGCATTTTGTCCAATTGAATTCTTATCCACATAATTGGCACTAATTTTTGAGCATGAAGCATTTCTGGAGGGGGGTATACCCCCATTTGTAAGGCCACTGAAGCATTGATAGGAACCCCTAAAATGGGGTGATAATAAATGAAAGAACCGTGACGGTTCTCGTCGGGAGATAACCCTTCGATTGTGTTTGCTCTTTTGTACGATGAGTGGGAATTTTCTGAAGATCTTGATACGAAGTGAGGCGAAGATATCCAAAAAGGGTAACTCTTCAGTTGTTTTCCGAGGAAGCTAATGTCTTCTCTTACTAAACTTTCCATCATTGGATTTAAATCAATAACTTCCGATGGCATTGTAGTAGTACTCAAATTGTTTTTTGATATAAAACTATGTTTACTTGGGTAAAAGTCATGTGCTTCGGGATAGGTCTTCTTAAGTTTACTCTTATTTGAAGTTTTTCTTATTAACTCATTTCCAGTTGGGGTAAGTTGGTAATGCTTTATCGTTTTCTCTCCCATTTTTTCATCTTTTAGGATGAAACTTAAACATTTTATTCCAGATACGTGGTCATATTTTCGATATTTAAGTGTAAAATCTTTATTTAATTTTGAAACATGAAGATTAACTTCTTTATCTACATCTGGAGGCAGAGGTAAAAATAAATTGTTAACTAGATACTCAACTCCATCATTTTGTCTTATTCCTCTTTTTCTTCTTATACCATTTCCTTGGGAATCTATTTGAGATTTCAGAGGAGAAAGAAACGAAGTATTGATTTTGAACTTATTTAAAGCATCAATGAAAACTTTAAATAGAGAACTTGGAGTTGTTTTATAAAAATCTTTCATATGAAAGCCAAAATACGGAACCTGATTACTCATTAACAAAGCTTTCATAATATCATACATTTCGAATGTCGTTTTGAGAGTCATATTTGAGAGGCTTTGAATGTATTTCATTTCAAAACCTTTTTCTTTTCTAAATGAGACTTTAAAATATAAAGGGCCAATTTCTTTTACTTTAACATTATTATTTTTTGTTCTCGAAATATCATCCAAAATATTAAAAAAATGAACTTGAATTGAAAACTCTAAATTTTCTAAAATATATAAGAATTTTTTACTCGGATTATACACATGAATATTTTCGTGATGTGGGATATATGCATTTTTATCAAACTTATTAAAATTATTTGTGGATATCTGACTACTAAAAATACTTCTCTGATATTCTATAAACTCTTCTCCGAAATTAATATACTCTTCTTTTAAATGTGACCAGCAATTATTATATGCTGCGTTTATTAAAAATTTTAAGCCCACATCATAAGTTGCACCACTTAAGAATAAAATTAATCCTATAAAAATAAATATTATTCTAATTAATGATAAGTGTTTAATATTACAATACATTTCACAGTTTTCTTTAAACCGAGTTTTCCATTCTTCTCTTTTTGGAATTTGGTCAACTGTATCATTAGAAACCACTACACCATAAATGTTATCGGAAGTGTTGGGATTAGCCACAGTAGTGTGACCGTTTATGCTACTATCCGAGTAGTCCCTGTGAACACTTTTTGGTTTTCTTTTAACAATACTTTTTAAGAAATAAGTGTGATTTAATTTATTTTTAGAATCTGGAAAAGATTTTTTTAAGGATAAGTTTTGACAAGCTTCAAAATCTTGTAAAGGAAAATCATTACTTTTTACTACAGGTTTATATTTATCTAATGCTAGTGTTTTAGAACCTTCATAAGTTTCCGACGATTTGCTCTTTTTTTGTCTTCTGTAACTAAAATATTTCATTAAACTATTTTTTTCTTTGTCTTCTTCTTGTAACGAGCTCGAGTCATCAAGTTCTCCGAGGCTTTTAGATATATGTTTCTGAGCTTTCATATACCCACATTTTTTCTTATGACATACGCAATAGGGCTTTGTTTGACACACGTGGCTCGTATAATTTGGCTTGAAAGTGGAAACATTTGAATATTGATTATCGTAAATTGCTTCTAAATCATCGGATCTCTCGAAAAATTCACCAGAAACGCTTCCTTCAATTGAAGATGAACTTCTTGACAATGTACTATGAGTAAATATGAGTGAAGCACCATAGCCGAAGCTTCGCATTGAATTTCTAGAAAAAATATCCCTCTCTTGAGGCTTTTCAATATTTGATTTATTCATTGCTTCAATGATTGCCATTACATGACCAGGTTTTGGTAATTCATCTTTATCCAAAACAACCATTGGGATTTTTTTAGTACTTTTCTATTTACAAAGTCTAAAAAAAATCAACATTTCTAAATAATAACTTAACAAATATTGAGCAAATATTTAAAAAACAGAATATTAATCACTTCACACGAATGAAAAGGGCAACACCACGTAAAAATAAAATGACACGAATAGCCAAACAACACGCAACTTATATGTGCTCTCGAATAATTCTATGCTTCTAATGAAGCGCCAAAATATTTTATGCTCTGAGGCCGCCTGAACTAGAAAACGAAAACAATGAAAGAGAGAACCTTATTGGCTTATGAATTAAGAAGGGGCGGAGCTTAATGGAAGCAGCCATATGACAATATTGGTTTTGAATAATACAGTTTCTAGTAAATAGATATTTCCTTATAAATTTAGGGTACAAGAAACAGATAAAACTGGAGAGATATATATATATATATATATATATATATATATATATATATATATATATATATATATATATATATATATATATATATATATATATATATATATATATATATATATATATATATATATATATATATATATATATATATATATATATATAATCAGATTAAAAAAGACGCATAACAACAGTTAATATGACAACTTACAGTCATAGTAACTTGGTTACGTCACTATATAAAATGTTAATATGAATTATCTTAGTGCTGATCGTGTATATATATATATATATATATATATATATATATATATATATATATATATATATATATATATATATATATATATATATATATATATATATATATATATATATATATATATATATATATATATTGTTGTTTGCTGTTGTTAAATTATTATTAGTATTATTATTATATATTATTATTATTGTTATTATTATTATTATTATTATTATTTTTATAATTATTATTATTATTTTAGAAGTTCTTCAGCATTATTTTAATATCAGTTGAAATTTCACTTTCAATTTTCAGAAGCTGTTTTCTTTTTTATCTCTTTCTTCTGTTTTCTAACCGGATTTGTCCTCAAACTTTGGACATTATCAGAGCTTGAGTTTTAGAATATGAATAATTAGTATGTCCCATCTGTCATTCTACCTCGGATCTCATCACTCTACCCACCATCCAATCCTCATTCATTCTACACATATGCCAAAATCACCTCAATACACCCTCCTCCGCTCTACCCACCATCCAATCCTCATTCATTCTACACATATGCCCAAATCACCTCAATACACCCTCCTCCGCTCTACCCACCATCCAATCCTCAGTCATTCTACACATATGCCCAAATCACCTCAATACACCCTCCTCCGCTCTACCCACCATCCAATCCTCATTCATTCTACCCATATGCCCAAATCACCTCAATACACCCTTCTCCGCTCTACCCACTATTCCCCTCCTTCATCCTCACATCTCCCTTATTTCTTTCATTTCTGATTCAACCTATCCCCCTTAACCTACGCATAGCCCTCAATCCCTTCATCTTAAAAACTTTTAATCCTTCCCTCGTCTGAACATTCATCATCCATGTTTTGCACAGCACATTACAGATGGTAGTGCACATTCTCTCAAACACTCTTACCTTTATTTCCTTCGGTATTCTCTACTTCTTCCACACCTCACTTAATCTCCACATCACTTTCATTCCCTCCATCACTCTATTCTTTATTTCTCCTTCTCTCTCCCCTTTTCCCTTCACCATCATTCCCAGATATTTGAACTCTTCTACCTCCTTAAATTTCTTTCTCCCTACCTCTACACCTTATTCCTTTCCTCTTACTGTCTCTGTCTGTCTGTCTGTCTGTCTCTCTCTGTCTCTCTCTCTCTCTCTCTCTCTCTCTCTCTCTCTCTCTCTCTCTCTATATATATATATATATATATATATATATATATATATATATATATATATATATATATATATATATATATATATATATATATATATATATATATATATATATATATATATATATATATATATATATTGAACTAAATAAAAGGCACATAGTTGAAGAATTTTAACTTTAATTTGAGCACGTGATAAAAAGAATTTAAGGAGAAACCAAAAAAAATAAAAAATTCTTTTGAATGGTGAAGAAGAAGAATTTTTTTCCCCATTGAAATTAAACTCATCATTATACCTGTGTGTATATACGAGAACGATCATGTGCGTTTATTTAGGTGTACACGTGAAGGCGGGAAAACTCCTCTTTTTAATAGCACGTGTAAAAACCCTACTCGAAACCCATATATAATTTACACAAAATTCAGACCATTAAGAAATTCAATTTTAAAACAAATTTATACAATTAATTTCTTTAAAATATGTTGCGTAGCAATTAATTTTAACTGAAATTTCAAAGATTTTTCTTTATAATATATATATATAATATATATATATATATATATATATATATATATATATATATATATATATATATATATATATATATATATATATATATATATATATATATATATATATATATATATATATATATATATATACTTTTTAATAAGCTGATAGGGTTGGGAAGACCTATCAGCTGTTTGCCCCTTCCCACCATGTGCCTCCAGCATTATTTGGAGGCTGTGGCGACAGGTCTAGCAAGCCGACTACCTAAAAAAAAGAAACTGTTCGAGAAACCAATGTTACTCGTCGAACAGGAATCAGAGACTGACGACCCGGCGTGATAATGAACTACGGAATAGGAAACAATACCGAATCACAACTATACATGCTAGCATCTTCACAGGAAAGGAAAATGAGGCTGTGGACTTGATGGAAGAGAGAAACTTGGATGTGGTAGGAATTTGCGAGGTGAGATACAAAGGAGGAGGAGTAAAGAAATTATACGATGATTATGTGATGATCTACAAGGTCATGGAGGAAGAAAGAAGACACGAAGTGGCGATCATCATGAGAACAGAGCTGTATAGAAACGTAATGGTTACAATGTTAGTAAGTGAAAGAATAATAGCGATGACCTTGAAAATAGAGGGAGAAACAATGAGCATAATTCAAGTGCACGCACCACACCAAGGAAGACCAGTGGAAGAGAAGACAGATTTTAGAAACAAACTCCAACAGACTTATGATGCGGCGGGAGGAGAGAAGAAAATAATTATGGGCGATATGAAGGCTCATGTAGGAATACGTAGAAAAGAGGATGAGACGGTTCTGGGAATGCATGGAGTGGAAGAGAGAAACATTGAAGATAAACATCTGATTGATTTTGCCATAATAAACAGTATAGCAAATATGAACAAGCAAGAAGTGGATGTGGTATAGGTGGAGTACAGAAGAACAGAGGTACATGGAGAAGTCAATGATTGACATGATGCTGACCAACGACAAGAGAATCTTCGAGGATGTGAAAAGTGCGCCCACAATATCCCTAGATTCGGACCATAGAATGGTACTGGGGAAATTGAGGTGGAAGTCAGGGAATAAACCAAGAAGGAAAGTAAGAGAAAGATACTGTTTGGAGAAACTGAGAGAGGAGAGAGTTACAGAAGAATTTAATAAAAGAATTACTCAGGAATATGAAAGAAGGACAGTAGAACAGGAAACTGTGGAAAAGAGATGGGAAACCTTTAGAGAAGAAGTAGATCAAGTTGCAAGTAAAATAATGGGAAAGAAGAAAATCGGAGGAGGAAGAAAGAAGAGGGCGGTGTGGTGGAATGAAGAAGTTAACAACGCCGTTAAACTCAAGAACAATGAATATAGGAAATGGATGAAGACAAGAACAGAGGAAAATATAAGAGAATATGTGAGAGTGAGAAATCATGCAGAAGATGTGAAAAGAAGAAATAAAGATTCCACATGGATCAGAATAGGAAGAGAATTTAAGGAAGATATGAAGGGCACAAGAGAACTTGTATATGGAATGGCCAAGAATGTGAAAGCAAGCAAAGAACCCGAAACGTATGTGGTTTTGAATAAAGAGGGAAAGTCTCTTTTGGAGGAGACAGAGGTAGCTGAAAGATGGAGAGAGTATTTTGAGGAGTTGCTGAATGTACTGGAAGAGGAGGAGGAGGAGGTGGAAATAGTGGAGGCACCCCCTAGAGAAACACAAGGACTGAAGGAATTCAGATTGATTCAGTTAGAAGTGGTGAGAGAGGCAATTAAAATATTAAGAAACGGGAAAAGTGCAGGATACGATGTACTGAGTAACGAGTTATTCGAGACAGGGAAAGGAATAACTAAGTGGTTAACATTGATATTCAACAAGATATGGGATGAAGGAAAAATACCAACAGAATAGAGAAAAGCAGTAATCTGCCCAATACATAAAATGGGAGATAGAAGAGAATGTGGAAATTATAGAGGAATAGTGTTGTTAATAGGAGCGAGTAAGATATACGAAAGGATCGTGGAGAGAAGATTGAGGATAAAGGTACAAGATAAAATTGGCAACATGGTTTTAGACAAGGTAAAAGCACGACAGACTTGATATTCCATATGAAGATGCTGACGGAGAAAAACACAGAATGGAACAAGAAAATATATGCAACATTCATTGACTTAGAAAAAGCTTTCGAAATTTTTTTTATTGAGACCGGCGGGAAGACCAAGGAAGAGATGGATGAAGGTGGTGGCAGAAGCCATACAACAAAGGAGAAAGACACTGGAAAAAGTGAAAGACAACCGAAGTTTGAGGACAGAAATGCGTGGAGAAGATTCTGAAGGAGTAGCACCCGACAGGCGACAGCCTACATGTTTGGACTGTGATGATGATGATGATTATGATATATATATATATACATATATATATATATATATATATATATATATATATATATTATATATATATAATATATATAATATATATATATATATATATATATATATATATATATATATATATATATATATATATTATATATATATATATATATATATTATGCAAATTTGAAAAGCAATTACGATTTCTTAACTTTGGGTATTTTTATATTTGATTACTTTATCGGTTCCAAATTCATACCATTTATTTCGAAGTATTAAAATTAACAACTCTTGTATCCACACAGAAACACATCTTCATACATAAGTATCCATTAATTTATATCGACATTCTTAGAATGAGGTACTGAATTGTGTTATAGCAATGAGCATAAACCCCTTTTTAGAAAACAAATACAAAAGGAAAGAAATTTGAAGGAGTATCTGTAAATTCTTTCTGTCCACGTAATGTAAGACTCCGCCGAGGAAAATATTCTTTCGACTAGACAATCAGACTGAAATATGTCATTATTTTGAAAAGCATTTCATTAATTCCTAGCCAGTTAAGGTTGGAGAAATATTTTTCTTGTCATGCGAGTAGAAATTTTGTCTTTCACTACTTTTTCGAAAATTAATTGACCCACTAGACTTGTAATGCAGACCTCCACCAGTAATTCCTGCTTCTAAATGTTCTCGTGAGAGTTCACACTCGCACAATAAAAATGTGAACATGCAATTTTCAAGAAAAGGGGGCAACCTCAGAAATGTTTTGCTAAAAAACTTCACGAATATAAACCCTCCGATTAAAGCAGTCATTGATTATCGCGTCCACCTCTCTTGAAGGACTTTATTGACTATGAACGAAACGAGTCTACATAGTATGGAGATAGAACTTATTCTTTCCGGCATAGGTAGATCTGAAACTATTTTAGTGACTTCAAAATGACGAATGACGCGGTCTACCAAATTTAAAGCGCTAAACGCTTGCCCTTCTTATTTTTACTATCAATTTGTAAAACGTTTTACTCTTTCCTGCAGTCATTACTTCGGATAATTTCATCATTCCTAACATCAATAGTTTAAGTTTTTTTTATGCTGGTGAGCTCGTTGCATTGCATCGCAACCAATTAGCAGCCTAAAATAGTTAGAGATGCTTCTTGGATCATATCTATGATCGTTATTTAGGGGAAACCATCAACTCAAAATTAAAGACCTTCTATAAACTTTAAAAAAAATATTTTTTATGATGTTATTGAGCTCTTTAAAAATAATTAGGTATCTGATACATTTTTGGGATTCTGTAATTGAGAGCTCTTTTCTATGATAACAAAAACAGCACCCCCTCCTTTAATAGGGCTATGCCCGTAAGTGGTAAAAAAAAAAAAAAAAAAAAAAAAAAAAAAAAAAAAAAAAAAAAGGTGTCTCCATTCTCTTCATAGTTCCTTAAACCAATTCTCTCCTTAAGGGGGTTGCGAGGGCTCCATCACTTACCTTGTAGTCTTATGGAATCTGAAAAAACAAGTATGTCTACCACTTCTAAAATGCAAAGATGTTTAACCATGAAAATTAAAATGGTATTCCACATTTTTAGTAGCCTTATAACTATCATTATCCTACCTTGAGTTTAAAGCCAGCGAGATACTATGTTAGATGTTTTGATTGACAAATGGAATATTTTCACGAAATTTAGGATTGGTTTAGCATAATATTTGTTCAAGAGTTCACATCATATTGGCTGTTCAGATCGTCAAAGGGAGTACTTCTAATTCTAATTCAAATTGAATTTATATGAATAAACCTCAGAAACATTGTTTTGAGTGTATCACTATTGATACTTAATCCACTTGACATTAACTGCAGAGAGAACCATACAAGTGCCAGTATTTGGCATAGATTCCAGAGGAAGGTATGGAATCGAAGCCTTACTAAAGTATACAGGGATACACATCATCCATTATATATATATATATATATATATATATATATATATATATATATATATATATATATATATATATATATATATATATATATATATATATATAATATATATAATATATATATATATATATATATATTTGCCGTTTACCGTGGCTCAAACGGTAAAGTGATTGACTCACGTGCTTGAGGGCGCCGGTTCGATCCCACTTCGGGATCCTAGGTATATACTACCTAGAAAAGTTCCTCTCCTCGAATAGGGCAATGCCCGTGAGATGTGAACTTTATAAAAAAAATATATATATATATATATATATATATATATATATATATATATATATATATATATATATATATATATATATATATATATATATATATATATATATATATATATTTGTTATTTTGTTTTCCATCTGGCGGGCAAAGTCCAGTGGCCTACTAAAATTTCCACCAAAGTTAGGGAGAAAATAAGGAATCTTATGAAATTAAAGGCCGATATGTCCTGATACACGGCGTTTAAAGGTGTTTAAGTCAAAAGAAGTTGGGAAAATAGATAGAGGGAGTGTATTCCAGACACTACCAGTACATGTAAGATTGAGCTTAGCGGTTAAGTCTGGTGTCAGAGAATTGAACAGGGAAAGGATGAGACTGTGTAGAAAGGCGTGTCGCACGAGCCCTTCTCAGTGAAGGAGATATGCAATAGGAAGGTTCAAAAGTGCAGTATCCGTTGTAATAGCGAAAATATAGAGAAAGTGACGCAACAATTCGACGGTCAGAAAGAGACTAGGTGGAATTAGTAATAAGACGAAAAGCCCTAGACTCCACCTTCTCAAGGAGAATTTTATGAGTAGAACCATCCCAGATGTGTGATACATACTCCATACAGGAGCGAACAATACACCTATAAAAAGCAAGCAACTGGAGTGGCGTGGAGAAATTCTGAAGGCGCCTCAGAACACCCAACCTCTTTGAAGCTTGTTTAGAAAGAGAAGTAGTGTGATCTCTCCAAGAAGGATTAAGAGGAAAAGAAACACCGAGAATATTAAGGAGGATGAAGGTTTGAGTTGTGTGTTTAAAAAAAAGTTATCATAGTTGTGCGGAAAGTTGTGTTGAGTTGAGAGATAGAGGAGTTGAGTTTTTGAGGCATTGAAAACGACCTTGTTTTCTCTGCCTTAGTTTGAAATACGAGGTAGATCAGAGGTCAGTTGCTGTAAGGCTGCTCTTCTTGCGTCTATTAACTGCTGTTTAGAAGTGAATTTTTCAAATAGAAAGGTGTAATGAAGGGTGAAGTCACCGGCATAGGAGTGAATAGGAGATGAAGTAACAGAGAAGAGGTCATTAATGAAAAGCAGAAAAAGTGTTGTGATAAGACAGATCCTTGAAGAATACCACTATTAATAGATTTAAAGGATGAACGGTGGCCGTCAACAATAACTGCTATAGAACGACCAGAAAGGAAAACAGAGAGGCCACAGAGAGAAGGATGGATTCCGAAAGAGGGAAGTTTGGAAATCAAAGCTTTGTGCCAGATTCTATCGAAAGCTTTCGATATGTCCAGCGCGACAGCAAAATATTCACCGAAACCTCGAAGAGCGGAGGACAAAGAGTCAGAGGCACCAGTAGAGCTTTTTTAACGAAAGCCATACTTGTAATCAGAGATAAGTTTAATTCCACTAAAGTTTAAGCCATAATTTAGAGAATTCAGAAGACTCCAAATTAGAGACACGAGAATAGACATCGTTGCGCACATATGCGCAACATACGCCCTTGGCTGAAAATTGAAGATACGGACAGTAGGGTGAAACAGAGTAGGGTTTGCTGTCAGAGCATTCAATCACCTGAGTTTCAGTTAAGAATAAGAGTTAAAGTCTAGAAGAAGAGAGAAGAGGTTCGACTAGGTCTAGAAGAGGTTCGACAAAGTGGAAATTAGACAAGAGACCGCGAATGTTGCAGAAATTAAAGAAAAATGAAAATCGTGCATTATAGCAAGTCGACTATATATATATATATATATATATATATATATATATATATATATATATATATATATATATATATATATATATATATATATATATATATATATATATATATATATATATATATATATAATATTAGCCAAGGTAAGTATATTCAATTTTATTAAGGAGAGAATAGCGTGAGTAAAGACAAATTTCTATGAAATATTCTATCGTGTTTTTTACTCATTTCTGGCATTTGACCTCTGACAACGTATTGATCAGGAGATTAAGTCCGAAGCGTCGTGGCAAGTGTTATTTACTGTGCCTTATTTGAAAGATTGCAAAAGTGAAGCTAAAAAATGAATAGTATTAAGTAATTCTATGAAATCGCATGATTTGCTTCTTCCAAAATATGCATTAGGGATCGTATAGTTACGTTATTTCGGGTTGAACATATTTATCTATTAACTGTCTTTCAGTGATTAATTTGACGTAATTCTACGTCGATTAGTATAAAAGATGATCACACATAAAAAATGACGATGAAGAAACGATTGCAATTATTTTTGACGAAAATAAAATTTAGAATTCCAAGGGATATGAAAGAATAGTTAACACGCAAATGTTATAAAAATGGTCCATAATCATCACGAAGAAGTTGTTTAACTAAAAAATCGTTTCTAAATAGTTTTATATCGATAGAAGATATCGTGAAGAACCAAATATAGAAATATTAAAAAAATCTATTACGATACAGTGCAAAAACAGAGAAAATTCTCGCTACTTTTAGCGCAGAATGAGGTCAGAAAGGTATTCTGTAAAGACTGCATTGTTAATAACAGGATTATGAAAGAAATCTGATATTAGATTTGCTGACTCAGATTCTGATTTAGATTATTTCCTCTGAAATAAAGTTGAAGCTATAAAAAGTACCCTCTAAATTTTGCAACTAAATAATAAAAATATTATAATTAAAAATAAATTCTTTACCTTATAATGCGATAAGAGTATGAATAGTTTCCTTACATTTATTCTCCGTTAATCATGTTTTAAGTTCTTAAAACCGATTTTAAATATAATAATATGAATGAATTGAGAAAACCCCTTGAGAAATAAAGTATTAATTAAAAAAATTAAGAAATGTAATCGTAAAAAAAAAAAAACATTTTAATTAATTTTCACGTGACAGTAAGTGAAAGTAATGAATGAATAAAAAAATTAAAAAAATAAATAAATAAAAAAAATTATAAGATCAAAAGGTAAATAAAGAGAATGAAAAATATTAAAGATTGAAAATAGTCTTAATGGTGCATTGGTGGAGTTATTGACTAACGTTCTTGAAGACCCTGGTTTGATCTCGTACTAACCCTAGGAATTTCCTGTCCTTGAATAGGGCTGTGCCCGTGAGATGTGAATATATATATATATATATATATATATATATATATATATATATATATATATATATATATATATATATATATATATATATATATATATATATATATATATATATATATATATATATATATATATATATATAGCTAGGTAGATAACATAAATGAAAGAAATGTATTTAAAGTCAACTGAGAGTGAAATTTGGTTAGGAGTGCGAATATAGATAAAGAAATTAGATAAATAAAGATAGATAAAATAGATAGATAGATTAGATAAAGATATTAGATACACTGCGACTAAGTTCTTTGACAAGCAGTTTTAAAATTTGTTTTAAAGCTTATTAGTTCTTAAAAATAAAATATCCCTTACCATTTCTTCCCCAAACGTTGTTTTTTTTTTTTTTTTTTTTTTTTAATTTTAGCAAAGGAACAACGAGCTTCCTTACCCCTCCCCTTAATTATGGTCCAAATTATTTTAATATTATTTTAATATTAAGTGTACAATTTGGCATTAATTTTAATTTTAATAAAAAGAGTGAATATTATTGAAAATGTTTTGCCTGTTAAGTCTTCTTATTTGTATTACTGTATAATTGTACATTGATAAACAATTAATTATAAGATATTAGTCGAAAATTCCCACTCCCACCCCTACCCACACAACTACCCTCAACCCCGCACCCCCAATACCAGTTTCATAAATCTACAGTAACCTTCCTACCATATATATATATATATATATATATATATATATATATATATATATATATATATATATTATATATATATATATATATATATATATATTATATATTTTATTATATATATATTATATATATATATATATATATTATATATATATAATATATATTATTATATATATATATATATATATATATATATATATATATATATATATATATATATATATATATATATATATATATATATATATATATATATATATATATAGTATTATTTCTACAGTTACTATATACTGTATAAATAAATAAACAATTTTGCAATTTTGTATTTATTTTTCCTAGGGTTGACGGGTCTTGGGGCATTGTGGCCAAAGGCCCCAAGTAGTTTTATGTTCGTGTGCCATGCATTAATTAAATTGATTAAGCGCAAATGTAAACCTCAAAATACAGTAGAAAAGATCTAACTCTTATTTTAATATCAATAAAACGATTATTTAATTCTAACAATAAAAGATTTTTAAGAAATAACTAATATTAGAAACTAATCAAAATGATTAATATATATATATATATATATATATATATATATATATATATATATATATATATATATATATATATATATATATATATATATATATATATATATATATATATATATATATTCACTTCTTAATCTAAAAGTTAGATTTTGTCTTCTTAAAAGTATTTTATAATTTATTACAATTCTGATTATATAATTATGATTTTAGTATTATAATTTATGATTATTAATATTAAAATTATTATAATTATAGTAATTATTATTATTATTATTGTTATTATTATTATAGTTATTATTATTCTAATTATAATATAATTTTAATAGCAATTTATTATTATTATTATTAGTTATTTTTATTATTATTATTATAATTTATTTTATTATATTATTATTATTATTATTATTATTATTATATTATTATTATTATTTATTATTATTTTTAATTATAATTATTAATTATTATTATTATTTATCATTTTCATCATCGTTATTATTATTATTATTATTATTATTATTATTATTATTATTATTGTTAAGAATATTTCCTTTCTAATTTGCTTTCTCTTTTAAGTTTTAACTTTCAAAATAAAATAAAGTATTTGAAGTAAGAATAAAGAATAAAATCTTAACGAGAAACGAAATGAATCTTTTAATTAATTCAGATTAACAAGACTTTGTCATTTCCCTCTTTAACCGAATAGAAAATAGATGCAAAAATTGAATTAAACTCAGAATCACTACAGATGTACACACACACATACACACAAACACAACACACACACGCAAACACAACACACGCAAACACAGCACACACACCCACACAAACACACACACACACACACACATATATATATATATATATATATATATATATATATATATATATATATATATATATATATATATATATATATATATATATATATATATATATATATTATTAGAATTGAACAAAAGAGGTCGCGTTGCAGAATATTTGTAAAATACGTGCTAATTATATGACAGGAAATGAAAACCAAATAACAGGTTAGAAATACGGATACTTGTTTCAGTGGCGTTTTCTATGATAAATTGTCATCACTAACGTTTGAATCTTTAATTTAAAAGCTTTTTTTTTCACGATCATCCTTTTATGATCAAAAAGGATCGTATAAAATGGTTGTAAAAATGGTACGTTTTAACTTCCTTTTTTTATGAACTGTAATTTTCATGCTAGCTCCCCTTCACTCATTGAGGAACTACGAGGTTTAAAACTCCTCCCCTTAATTTTCGTTCAAATTATTTTAATATTAAGTGTACATTTTGGGATTTTAACCTTATTATTAGGTGTACATTTTGGTATTTTAGCTTTAATATTATGTGTACATATATGACATTAAGTGTACATTTTGGGATTTTAGCCTTATTATTAGGTGTACATTTTGGCATTTTAGACTTAATATTAAATGTACATATTTAACATTAAGTGTACATTATCTTTGTGATCCGTCAGCGTATTGCAACGACAAGAATGTAGGAAAAATAATTCAACTGAGGTATGAAGTTAAAAATATTAAGAATATGAGCAGAAATCAATGAATTTAATAACAAGAGTTATGAAACTCTTAAATCAGTTTATAAGAATAACATAATTGCTATTTTGCCAAATATGATTTTCAAATACATTTATTTTTTTTACTTTTTCTTTCTTTTTTTTCCTATTTTTTTTATTTTTATTACCTTTTTTTTTTTTTTTCTTTAACCTAAAATTGCAGGGTCGATTTATTTGTTGCTAAAATTATTTCCTCTTGTGAGTTTATTATTTTCTCTGATTTATTGTCTTATGACATGCGATAAATCGTGTATATTCGAAATCAAGCAAACTTTCGTTCTACTATTCAGACACTCCAATATAAAGCTCGTACACAAACACAATATATATATATATATATATATATATATATATATATATATATATATATATATATATATATATATATATATATATATATATATATATATATATATATATATATATATATATATATGGCGTCAACTTGATACCGATACAAAGATTTTCAACTTGACCGATACCGTTACCGATTTCTGAACTATATATATATATATATATATATATATATATATATATATATATATATATATATATATTTAAAAAAAAATTACGTTTATATCTACATCCTATCCCAGTAAGACTCTAGGGGCCTGTCAGCGAGGTCAGCACTCGTCTCCATCTAGATCTGTAGTAAATAATTCTATCTTAAACCAACTGTTCCGCTGTAGGCAGCTGATGCCACCTCAGTGAATCCCCAACTGACTACATCCATCTCTTCCTGGGTGTCCCTCTCATTCTTCTTCCTCTTGGTCTCCACCTCTCACCTCCCTCTTAGTAGCTCTCCACTCCGGCATCCTCCACACATGTCTAAACCATCTCAGTCTTGCTATCTTTTGAAGTATTGGTCCAACCCCTATACTTTCTCTTGTTCTTTCCCTTCTTATACTCTTTCTCCTGTTCCTTCCCACCATCAACCGCAACACCCTCATCTCGGCTGCTTGACTTCTGCTTTCTTCTCTTGTAGTCGTACTCCAAGTCTCCGCCCCAAGTAATAAAACTGGGATCAGAGTACTTTCAAATATTACTTTCTTACTCCTATATCATTCTTTTGTCGGCCAAGGTTAGGTACACCATCCAGCGCGTATTTCCTCATTCCCTTGTGAATACTCCCCTCAAATACTCACATCTCTCTACCACCCTCACCTCCTCGCCATCCATCTTCAGCACAAGCTCCTCTCCCTCCTCCTCCCTACTAACTATTAACAGTTCTGTCTTTTCCACATTCACGCTCAATCTCGCTTCTTATATCTTTTCAGCAAAACTTATTATCACCTCTCTTAACTTCTCTCTATCTTGACTCCATATATATATATATATATATATATATATATATATATATATATATATATATATATATATATATATATATATATATATATATATATATATATATATATATATATATATATATATATATATATATATATATATATATATATATATATATATAATGTCTCCTCTGTTAGGTAAAGACAAGAGGCCACAAATTTCCACCAGAGTTGGGTAATACCGGAACCTAATCGTTAAAAGCCGATATGCCCCAACACAAGGGGCTTGAAAGTGTGCAAGTCAAAAGAAGTTGAGAAAACAGATAAAGGGAGTGTGATCCAGACTTTAACAGTAGAGTACATACAAGATTAGGAATAGCGGTTAAGTCTGGGGTCCGACAGTTGGACAGAAAAACGATAAAACTGTGTAGAAAGGCGTGTTGCGTGTTTTAAATGGAGGAGAAATGCAACGGGAGAGTTCAGAAGAGCAGTGTCTATTGTACTAGCGATAGTATAGAGTGAGTTAACGCAACAGTTCGACGGGCAGAAAGAGATTGGAGAGAATTAGTGAGAGTGGAAGAGTTTATAAGACGGAAAGCCATAGACTCCACCTTGTCAAGGAGAGCTGCGTGAGTGGAACTACCCCAGATGTGTGAGGCTTATTCTATACAGGGGAGAACAGCACCCCTATAAAGAGAAAGCAACTGGATTGGCGTAAAAAAATCCCGAAGGCGCAACAGAACACCCAACCTTTTAGAAGCTTGTTTAGAAAGAGAGGTAATGTGATCCTTCCAAGAAAGATCGCGAGAGAAAGAAACACCAAGAATATTAAGGACAGATGAAGGCTTGAGTTGTCTATTTTCGAAGATGATGTTATAGTTGTGTGGAAGATTGCGTCGAGTAGAGATATGGAGGAACTGAGTTTTTGAGGCAATGAAAACAACTATGTTTTCTCTGCCTCAATTTGAAATGCTAGATAGATCAGAGGTCAGTTGCTCCAAGGCTACCATTCTAGCGTCAATTAACTGTTGCTGAGAGGGGCGCCTTTCAAAACTGTAAAGAGTAATGAAGGGTGGAGTCTTCAGCATAGGAGTGGATAGGTAATGAAGTAATAGAGAGAAGTTCATTTTTGAAAAGTGGAAAAAGTGTTGGGGACTGGAGAGAATACTGAGGAACACCACTATTTTTATAAATTTAAAAGATGAAGGTTGGCCGTGTACAACAGCAACTTTAGAACAACCTGAAAGAAAATCAGAGAGAAGGATAGATTCCTAAAGAGGGAGGTTTAGAAATCAAAGATTTGTACCACACCCTGTCGACGGCTTTCGAAATGTCCAGTACCTTGGTTACCATCTTAATATGTTACTAATGGATTAAATTAGGGATTAAAATAAAATTAAACTATTTAAGAAAACAAAACAAATAGTATGAAGGAAATGGCGTGAAAATAAATGGAAAAGCAGTTTTGTGCATTTCAAAAAATCACTTTTAGTGGAAAGCAACATATCAATGTTCTGGAAACAAAATTATCGGGAAGCGACGTGGCAAAATATTACGTAATATTAATAAAAAATTACATAATTTAATTATTTAATTAAGTAATTAAATAAATAAACAATTAAGAATTACAGGTTGATCTATGCTATACAAAGAGTTAACTTGTTAATTTGACCAAAATCGGATCAGTAGTTACAGAGATATAGAATATAAGCCAAAAAATGTAATTAAGGGTTAATAAGTAATTAATTAATTGAAAATTTGGAAAATCAAGAAAAACAATGTTTCGTGGTTTTCGAAACTTTACAGTCAAAGAAATTGAACACTCAAAAAAATGTAAGCCAACGGGATTAAGGTACTTCAAAAAATGTGGTATCGGTATCGGTCATTTTTTGCCGATACCGATACTTTCACTCCATCCCTAATATATATATATATATATATATATATATATATATATATATATATATATATATATATATATATATATAATATATATATATATATATATATATATATATATATATATATATATATATATATATATATATATATATATATATATATATATATATATATATATATATATATATATATATATATATATATATATATATATATATATATATTACTTGTGTTACAAATAGCGAAATATGCTAATTTGAAATGGAGAGAGAACAAATATTTTCGTAAGATAATCAACTGAGAATGACTGATTAAAAAAATTAATGTAAACTAATCCTACAGAGCCTAAACTGGGAGCCAGACATGCGGAGCAGAAGCAGGAGAAAATAAATGTTTTTTTTGGAGCTGGATTGAAAAAAAAATCACTTTAAAATAAAAGGTTTGAAAGACGGAGCTTCATAAAATTAAAATGTTGGAGCCAGAGCCAAATTCTGATCCAGACAATTTTAAAATAGTAGAGCTGGATATATTAAAATGGCGGAGCTGGAGACGGGAATTGTATCCGGCCAAGAATATTTCCGACTCCGTAATCCTGTATGTAAACTCTTAATGAAACAGAAATATTAAATCCATCCCGAAATCATATCAAACTTGTGTCTAGAAAGGTCCTATTAAACGTAAGTCATTCTATTTGAATCCTTCATTTAAATTTTAAATATTTCAACAAGGGGAGAAGAATGAGGGATGGGGGACGAAAAGAAACATGTTTTTTAAATATTTCAAAAAAGGAGAGTAGGGGGAGAGAAGAAAGATACTTTTTAAATTATTCTACACAGTGATATATATATATATATATATATATATATATATATATATATATATATATATATATATATATATATATATATATATATATATATATATATATATATATATATATATATATATATATATATATATATTATATTATATATATTTTACATTTTTCGGTATAATTTTTAAATAAATAGGTTAAACCATATTTTATTTTTTTATTTTATTTTTTATTTTTTACATATTTTATGTAAAACTCTAAAAATAAAAAAAACAATATATCTAAATATATATATATATAAGTGTAAACAAAGTTTTTTTTGACAGATAAGCAAATAAAAGCCCGATAATTCCACACAGATATTATTATATAATTAAGCTTAAAATTCAAACTAATTTCACTCTGTTTTAACGACCTCCAAAACGTCCGAATCAGACGTTTCCTCGCGAAATATTTCGCCGCTTCTCCCTAAAATCGATTTTTTTTTTTTTTTTTTAAACAAAGAATAATGATGATGATGATGCAACCTCTCAGCCGTGCTCAAAAACATTTTATAATATATATATATATATATATATATATATATATATATATATATATATATATATATATATATATATATATATATATATATATATATATATATATATATATATATATATATATATATATTTATTTTTTTTTAATTTCTACAGCAGTAGGATTTAAAAATATTTCATAATATTTAATAATTCTTTAATTAATAATTCTTTAATTTAATTTTATGGTAGCGTGAATTAATTATATGGCCGAGTTTTTAAATGCATTCTTTATTTCTCTTCTGAGGATGTTTCGTTAGGTTCGCGACATTTTAATTTATCGGTGTTCACTTCTCTTCTGAAGACTTTTTATTAATATCATCGTTCTCTAGAAACAATCTGATCTTATTCTCTCTCTAGAAGACTGTTTATCTTTGAAGCTTCTTGCAGATGGATTTATCCTCTACCTGAAGGTCAGAGGCTTACTCTTACCTAAAGGTCAAGAGCTCCATTTAGTTCTTTATTTAGTTGTCTTCTTTCTGGAGTCTTCTATAATTGAGTCTTCTATCGTTGAGTCTTCTATCGTTGAACTAGCGATCTTGACTGACCAGAATGGTGTTCCATGGCTAATTGTTCCTTTCGATGTTTAACCCTTTCTTCTTATAATCGTAGAGCTTAAACTCTCTACGACTATCATATAATTTTACTATTATAAAATTTACTTTAATTACGAAAATATAAAATCTAACATTAAAATAATTACGCGTTTGTAGCTCAATATTTGTGAATGAATTTAAGATTCACAAATATAAATAAACAACATGATATATTTAAAAGGAACGCAAAAGTTCAGAAACTGAACTTTTACATTTCTCCCTTTCTTAAAATATATCATGTTTCTATTATTAATTTCATTTCAGAAGAAATCAGAAGTAGATTATAAGATAAAATATGATCCTGGATAATAACCTTTCTCGTATAACTTCTTCTCAAAAAAAAAATCCTGTGTTCTTCTAGCATCTGAGTCTTCTATGCAGAGATGTTCTTCATCCGATAATCCTTAGACTAAACTATTTCCCAATATTGAAACTAATATCCTAAAGATATTTCCACCAATAAAAAAAAATTGATATCTTATTCAAAAGATATCCCGGTCTCTGAGTAAGATGTAATAAGCGCTCTATTCATCCTTAGTCACAAGGCGGTCCTATAATTGGGCGTATCCGAAGAATTACATACCAACCAGGTTATAAACCTACATAGGAACTTTTCCGCGAGACCAACCAGATATACATGACTGTTTAGGCCACTACATCATACACCACGTATATACGCTTTCTTGATCTTCATTAGTTTCTTAGTCTAAATTTCTTTCTTGACTTCTCTGCAACATCATTCCTGAACACGATGATCTTTCCAAAAATAAATAACAATAAATGATTATGTATTCTACCTTCTTCTTCTTCTTCTTCTTATGTTTTCCTTAAGTTAATTTAATTAATAATCTAATCACATTTCTAATTTCTAAATATTCTTATGTTTCCTTGGTTTTAAATTTTTATTCTTAAATGATCCCATAGAATTTAATTTGCTTTGCCGATTTTGACTTTCTCATAATACTTGAGAAATTATTAATTCTGCGTTTTTTTTTTCTTCTGCCATAATTATTTATAACGATATCCTTTGTCATATTTGAGCTCACGACGAATTTTTTATAATCGTTGGAATCATTACTAATTAATTGTCGCTTATCTCGTCGCTAGTATCTCTGGTATTTCGTCAACTAGGTTTTCATCGCTAGATTTCGTCGCTATGTCTCGTCGCTAGGTTTCGTCGCTAGGTTTCTGGTATCTCGTCCGTCGCTACATCTCGTCGCTGGATCTTGTCGCTATAACTTGTCGCTATATCCTTGTCGCTATATCTTGTCGCTATGTTTTTTATATTCGTCGCTGTAGTCATATTCGTCGCTGTAATCCTATTCGTCGCTGTATCTATTCGTCGCTGTAGTCCCACCGCTTGCTAACCAATTTAAAAGTTTTTATAACTACAGCAGTAGGATGATAGAGAAATATTTCATAAGTTAATAATTCTTTAATTTAATTCTATGGTAGCGTGAATTAATTATATGGCCGAGTTTTTAAAAGGCAGTTCTTTATTTCTCTTCGGAGGATGTTTCGATAGGTTCGCGACATTTTAGATTTATCGGTGTTCGGCGTTCACTTCTCTTCTGAAGACTTTTTATTAATATCATCGTTCTCTAGAAACAATCTGATCTTATTCTCTCTCTAGAAGACTGTTTATCTTTGAAGCTTCTTGTAGATGGATTTATCCTCTACCTGAAGGTCAGAGGCTTACTCTTACCTAAAGGTCAAGAGCTCCATTTAGTTCTTTATTTAGTTGTCTTCTTTCTGGAGTCTTCTATAATTGAGTCTTCTATCGTTGAGTCTTCTATCGTTGAACTAGCGATCTTGACTGACTAGAATGGTGTTCCATGGCTAATTGTTCCTTTCGATGTTTAACCCTTTCTTCTTATAATCGTAGAGCTTAAACTCTCTACGACTATCATATAATTTTACTATTATAAAATTTACTTTAATTACGAAAATATAAAATCTAACATTAAAATAATTACGCATTTGTAGCTCAATATTTGTGAATGAATTTAAGATTCACAAATATAAATAAACAACATGATATATTTAAAAGGAACGCAAAAGTTCAGAAACTGAACTTTTAATATATAATATATATATATATATATATATATATATATATATGTGTGTGTGTGTGTGTGTGTGTATGTGTACATATAAAAGGACAAACCAGAGAACATAAAAGTTTTATAGTGGAATAAAAAAATTTCCATTTATACATTTTAAATCCAATTTTACTGTTCCAGATCTATTAATATTTAAACAATAAATATTAAGCAAAAATATTTTATTTTTAAAAGAGTCTCTGTAAATTAAAAGATCTAATTACACAAAGATCTTATTATGGAGCCCAGAAGGAGACACACCTACAGCAGTGAGTACAGACTCCCTACGTAGCTGCTGACGTCTTTCTTCTCTTTTAAGATAAAAAAACTGACGTATAAACTCAAGTCTCTTCCGGCGACCTCTTCTGACCTCTTCTAATTTATCTTCAAGAGAAGCCAACATCCGGTTTCTCGGAACAAACATCAAACAGCTTAATTGTTAGGCCCTGTATCTAAATTGGTGAGCTTTTAATTCGGTTTTGCTTATATATATATATATATATATATATATATATATATATATATATATATATATATATATATATATATATATATATATATATATATATATATATATATATATATATATACATTCTTCTCTTTTCTTCTTCTTCTTCTTCTTCTTCTTCTTCTTCTTCTTTCTTTTTTTTTTTTTCCTTCTTTTTTTCCTTCTTGTTCTTGTCCTTGTTCTTGTTCTTGTTCTTGTTTTCTTGTTATTCTTCTTCTTCTTCTTCTTCTTCTTCTTCTTCTTCTTCTTCTTCTTCTTCTTCTTCTTCTTCTTCTTCTTCTTCTTTCACTCTCTTTCTTTTTCCCTTTCCTACTTTCAATCCTTTTTATTATGAGAGAAAAAGTTGTGGAAAAAAAAATCCATAAATTTTGTTGGAGATTTGGGAGGATTTGTGGAAAAAAAATTTCTGGTAATTATCTCTTTTAAATTCCAATTTTTATTGTAAGCCGAAACGTGGATTTTCTATTTATTAGAAAGATTTATTAAATAGAAAATATTATTGGATGATTTCGGCAAAGGAAATCTTACTAATAGGGTATTAAGCTTTAAAAATCACTTTAGGCTTGGATTTAAAGAGTGAAATTATGTTTGAATGTGTACACACACACAAACACACACACATACACACACACACATGCGTACATGTCCATTCACACGTAAGCTTGAACATTAGTTTATTTAAAATATGGGCATTTGGGCATTGTGTTGAAAAAATTTAGTGAATAGAGGGACTTTAAAATTGGGTTTATCTATGCTGCACATACATATATATATATATATATATATATATATATATATATATATATATATATATATATATATATATATATATATATATATATATATATATATATATATAT
>SEYY01018455.1:35000-40000 GCA_009176605.1 Armadillidium nasatum | reverse complement strand
GTCAATTCATAGTCCTGCAAAATGACGATTTACTTACTGTTGAGGGCCTCCGCCATAGTGAACAGGATAACCGTCTAATTGAAACCATGAATTCTACCTCAGGTAAAAAGGAACATTGTGTAACAAATCAGTGAAATCATTCTTCAAGAAGTTAAGAAATATCTCTACTTTCAAACGATTTTACAGAAAATGCGGAAAATTAAGGCGTCGCTTAATACCCCAGACACACATTGTATTGAAAATCGTGCTGAAAGTTATGATGCCAAATTTACATATACATGACTATTCCTTCGAATAAAATATACCTTTTCTTGTAAAGATTGCTTCGTTTGTTCGTTGGTTTCTTTGTGCAAAGTGATCATCAATTTGAGATCGATTGGAAACCATTCACAAAATGTTCTTCTTCGTACAATATCAATTGATTATAAATTTTGTACTCGTTGATAATGATATGACTGGGTCTTTAAAACAACTGCAGACAAGTTTTCAGTTCATGACTAGCTTTTCTTACGATTTTTGAGGGAGTTTGATCGTAATACCACAATATGGTGCTCGTTCGTAGATCAGTTTGTATTAGCCAATACTCCATTATTGAATGACATCAAATACACTAACTAGTTCCCATTAACCTTGGAAATGTTGATGTAAATGTCTTTTTATTTTGCAGACATAAACAATATACGCATCCTTATTATTGCCAAATTTGCTACGCTTTATTTTACATTCCAAAAGTACTAAATAAATATGATGGCATTTGATTTGAGAGCAAGTTCTTGCTATTACTAGACTGACAAGACTGACAAACTTCAATACCGTCTCCTTATTCTGTCTTTTCAGCAGGAAAGATCAGAAGCTTTCACTTCTGAGAATACAGAACATGTATCAGTTTCATAGAACGAATACATTATAATTTTGATATATATTTATCAAAACCGTACTACAGATTTACACGAGAACATTTGTAAAATAAATAATAACAATTAATGCAATGCATTTTCGTTCATCATGGCTCATCAGAACCGCAATATTACATTGCTGTAAAGTATAACTCCAACGTTTACGAAACAACGCAATGTGAAAAAAAGTATTAAAAAAAAATAAAAATCTTAATCCATGTACGAAGTTTGAATACTAGCCCGTGGAATTCCCTATATATATATATATATATATATATATATATATATATATATATATATATATATATATATATATATATATATATATATATATATATATATATATATATATATATATATATGCGTGTGTGTGTGTGTGAGTCTGAAAGGGAAAAACTTTGTTTTTTTTTCTGTTTTTTTTCTTTCTTTTTTTTTTTTTTTTTTTTTTTTTTTGTAGCGAAGGAGGGAAAGATAAGTCGGTGGGAAATCCATCATGACTTTCTTTTGAAGTTATGAAATGTTTTTAGCATTTTTATATATTTTTATGCAATCAAATATAAATTCCTTTTAAGTTATACCATATATATATCTATATATATATATATATATATATATATATATATATATATATATATATATATATATAATATATATATATATATATATATATATATATATATATATATATATATATATATAATTAAAGAGGTTGAAGCATATATTTTTTTCCATAATTCCACACTATGCATGTAGTTCCACATTATTAAATGCCCTTAGATTAACAAACAATAATAAATTTATAAATATTCTTAGCCACATTTTATTGTAACTAATTATTTCAGTTTATTATTTAATAAATATATTGTTTTTACAATTATCTTTCATTATAATAAGATATATAAATTTATAATAATAGATAAAAGAGACGCATAATAAAAATATCCCCAAGAAGCAAAACATAAATTCTCATTTGTTCATCCTATACCCTTTCAAGCCTTGGTGATCCCTTCGAAGATTGATATCTACCTATTTGTAAGGAACAGTGAAGATATTGAATCAAAAGCCACAAAAACAGCAAAAGAATAGAATAGAAATGGAGCAAAAGATTTTTGAACGCATTTGTTATCTGTTTTCATTTTTCCATATATCATTCGAGATGGTTTCTTTTAAATTGAACTCATGATTGAGTTAGCTACGAAATTAAATAAAGATCCTTTGTAACAAGGAAATGACATCTACAGAATTTTAAAAAACTTAAGACATTGATGAAATATTTGATGCATGTGCATGCCCGTTCTATGATAAGAAAATCAACCGAACGAATTATAGATGAGCTATTAGAATTCCAGTGCTTGAGAGGGAATTTTTTATTGGACAAAAAAATTTAATCATCATGATCCATTACATACGGCCAGTACTTGAGCAAAAACAAAAACTAAAAGACAAAATAGATACGAAAAATTGGAAAGTAAAAATATAAAATCTAAGTCTTGCTCAAAGTTTTTTTACATTAGTGAAATTGATTCTTCAGGCAACATTTACGAAAGTATTAGATTCGGCGAAAAGTGCAATTCATCTATTGTTTCGGATTTCAAATAACGAGAATTGCAATCAAAACAGATTCTCAAATGATAAATTGCCGTTGACAACAGATGGATACCAAGTACGTTCTAGATTTATTACTGCAAATGTTAATGCTGCTCTGTAAGATAGAGTAATTTAAATATAGGTAATATGCTAGACAGAACAAAAATTGAAAAGAGAAATAAAAAACTTAGATTGAAAAATTAAACTCTAATAAATGTTTCCAAACCAGAGAATTGAGTGCATCGATTTTGATGGAAGAAAAATCAAACCAAAATAATTGCATTCATGAAATATGAAGATTATTACGTACTTACTAAAGAACTAGATGATGTCCTCTTAGATCACATAATTTCTGATATCTGAGGTGCTCAATTCATAGCATATGATTTTAGTTACATTTCTAATTTATCCAGAGAGATTTTTTTTTTTTTACATAAAGCAAAGCTCTATGAAGGCACAGTACAGGACGTGTAATAAAATTTATTTAAATCACACTGAGAGGCCTCCTCAGTGGCTAATGTGCTTTCTGCATGCTAATGAACTGCACTTTAGGCATGCAATTGAAACTGTTAATGATAAAAGAAACAGCCCGAAAAAGCTTTAAAGGTTTGCTTGGAAATAAAATATAGCAGAAATTTTTCACTTTGCAATTTCACAAATTTCTCATCAATCTCCTGTAAGTACAAGCATTTGTCAGACGTCAAG
Organism: Armadillidium nasatum; assembly: GCA_009176605.1. NCBI lineage: Eukaryota > Metazoa > Arthropoda > Malacostraca > Isopoda > Armadillidiidae > Armadillidium > Armadillidium nasatum. The sequence continues at coordinate 36,812 of SEYY01018455.1, read as the reverse complement.
AACGAAACTCCTCCACCGCCGTCGATCTTTATACATTCTGATCTCTACATCTCCTCCATACTTCCTTCCCTACCTTTGGCAACCAACCTGACATTATCTCTCCACCTGATTCTCTGTCTACCTACTCCTCTTGCTCCCACAGGTGTCCACTCACAGTACCTCTTCGCATCCCTTCCAACATTCATTCTTTTCAAATGTTCAAATCATTGTAGTTGTCACTTCTCTATGAGCACCAGTATGTTCTCCACTCCCAACACTTTTCTTATATCATTATTCCTTATTTTATCAAGTCTCGACACTTCCACAATTGTTCTCAGCACTTTCATCTCACTCGCCTGTATTTTACTTTTGGCTCTAGTGCTGAGGGCCTACACTTCATGTCGATAAGTTAGTATTGGTCTTAAAATACTTGTATATATTACTGTTTTTACCTTCCCTGCTTAAAGATCGGGATGTGTGAATCTTTAAGCAGGAAACAGCAAGGCCAGCACTCAGTAGAACTTTCCAATTCTAAGATTTAATTACAGGTTTATATCATTCCCAGTTCCATAACATACTCTTAGATTTTAAAATGGTCTACTTGTTTCAATACACCATCTCTTAACACAATATCCACCTCTTTTTGTTCTCTACCAACCAACATGACTTTCGTCTTCTCCTTACACGTCTTCATTCCCTTAGCCGACATCACTTCATCCCTTGAAACGACGAAATTTTGCAAAGCTCTCTCGGTTGCAGTGACCAATGCAAGGTTATCGGCATATTCAAGGATTATGCCCTCTGTCCGCCTCTATCACCCTCAGAAACAATCTACCAAAATAATCTATCAAGATTATAAATAGAATCGGAGAAAGTACACCACTCTGCTTTGCCCCGGCCGTAACCAATCTTAGATATTCAGTTATGAAATATATAATTAGTATAATTGCTTTTTATATTCTGATCAGCTTGCCTAGAAGCTCATATTTTTCTCCCCTCAATATTTTCTACAAAATTTTCTTGACATCCGGTCAAATACTTTTTCCAAGTCTACGAAGGAAAGACAAGTTTTTTTTTTTTTAGATTCTCAGTTTTTTTCATAGATCATTTCTAATATAAAAACAAGGTCGATAGTCGATCTATTCGGTCTGAATCCATACTGCCGCTTATCCAGCCTATTTTCTACAGTCATTCTTAATCTTCTCTCCAAAATCCTTTAATTTACTTTCGCAATGTGCAGTATATGATTCCAGTGCTTGCCAAATTATAGTATTTATTCTCCAATCTGTTTGGTTACCTTTTCTAATTATGGGGCATATTACCGGTCTATTTCACGCCTCCGGTATTTTTCCCTCGTCTCGACACTTATTTACTATTTTTGTCATTCATTGAATTCCTTCTTTTCCACCCACCTCTAACATCTCCTCCTATATCTCATCATCTAGATTGTTTGCTATATTTAGCAGCTCATCAAAATAGTTTGTCCATCTTCTACTAGTATCAGTAGGGCAAATGACAATTCTCTCTCCTCGTCCTTCACTGCATAGGCTGTCGGTGTTGAGCTTTCCCTATAATAAAGCTATACTATACATATATATCGATTTTCTTTCACATAAGATATTGGCCTCTAGGTCACTACCTATTTTTCACTACGTATTTTCGTTTTCTATCCTTTTTACTCTGTCCGCTTCTCTTATTGCGTTCACATATTCTCGTCTTTATCCATTTTCTAACACAAGTCATTTTCATTTTTACAGTTTCTTTGACGTGATCGTCCCACTAAGCATTTTGCTTAGTGCAGTGAAAATCCCTCCATCTCCCCTTCACATTCCC
>SEYY01018455.1:20000-22500 GCA_009176605.1 Armadillidium nasatum | reverse complement strand
CAGAATAATTATATTAGATAATGATTATAAAGAGGAACTAACTTCAAGCCTCTGATTTATCTCAGATTCGAAACACGGTGCTGATAATCGAAGAATCCCAAGATCATCTCCAACAGGAGCATATAAAAAAATATTGGTGTGATCCCCGGAAAAGAAATGGAATGAAAACTGCAAATAAACAATTGGAAAAATTAAATAGAACAAAACAAAATTAAAATGCAGTAAGAGAAGTATCGCACGAGCTCTTCTCAATGGAGGAGGCATGCAACGAAAGAGTTCAGAATAGCAGTGTCCGTTGTAAAATCGATAGTAAAAAGAGAATGACGCAACAATTCGACGGGAAGAAAGGGATTGGAGAGAGATCCCCTTGAGTTGATGAGACGAAAAACCCTAGATTCCACCTTCTCAAGGAGAGCTGTATTAGTGGAACCTCCCCAGATGTGTGAAGCATACTCCATACAGGGGCGAACAACACCCTTATAGAGAGCAAGCAACTGAGAAGGGGTGAAGTAATCCTGAAGGCGCAACAGAACAACCAAAATGTTAGAAGCTTCTTTAGAAGGAGTAGTAATGCTTTCTTTCCAAGAAAGATCACGAGAATAGGATACACCGAGAACATTAAGAACAGATGAAGGTTTGAGTTGTCGGTTTTCGAAGAAGACATCATAGTTATGTAGAAGATTGTGTCGAGTAGAGAGATGGAGGAACTGAGTTTTCGAGGCATTGAAAACAACCATATTTTCTATGCCCCAATTTGAAATACGTGAAAGAATAGAGGTTAATTGCTCCAAGGCTACCCTTCTCGAGTCTATCAACTGCTGTTGGGATAGACGTCTTTCAAATTGGAAGGAGTAATGAAGGGTAGAGTCATCAACATAGGAGTGGATAAGAGATGAGGGAATAGAGATAGAGTCAGTAATGGAAAGCAGAAAAAGTGTTGGAGATTGGACAGATAAATTAGGAACACCACTATTTATAGATTTAAAGGAAGAACGGTGGCCGTATGCAACAGCTGCTAGAGAACGACCAGAAAGGAAATAAGAGAGAAGATCACAGAGAGAAGGATAGATACCGAAAGAGGGAAGTTTAGAAATCAAAGCTTTGTTCCAGACTCTATCGAAGATTTTCGATATGTCAAGCACAATAGCAAAGGATTCACAGAAATGCCGAAAAGCGGAAACAGTCGTGAAAAGTGGTTTTGCCACGCTTCCAGTATATGCTCACTTCTGCATTACTCATCATCTTCTCGCCCTCTTCCATGTCCCTCTTCCGATTGTAAATTCAATTACTTTTCTGGCTCTCTCCCACCTCTCTCTTTAGATCTCAACAAGAATTTATAGGGATTTACTAAAATGGAAAGAAATAAGGAAAAATAATTCTTAAATTGTTTATTATAATTAAAATTGTTCCTGCCATTATTATTATTATTATTATTATTATTATTATTATTATTATTATTATTATTATTATTATTATTATTATTATTATTATTATTATTATTATTATTATTATTATTATTATTATTATTATTATTATTATTATTATTATTATTATTTTATTATTATTATTATTATTATTATTATTATTATTATTATTATTATTATTATTATTATTATTATTATTATTATTATTATTATTATTATTATTATTAGTGGTAATACTGAGAATATTGTTACTAGTATTATTAATATTATCTCATAATTTTATTATTATTTTAATAAATTCCACTATAAATAATGATAATATTATTGATATTGTAATTGCTATTGCAATTATTATTATTATTATTATTATTATTATTATTATTATTATTATTATTATTATTATTATTATTATTATTTTCTTCTTCTTCTTCTTCTTCTTCTTCTTCTTCTTCTTCTTCTTCTTCTTCTTCTTCTTCTTCTTCTTCTTCTTCTATTATTATTTATTATTATTATTATTATTATTATTATTATTATTATTATTATTATTATTATTATTATTATTATTATTATTATTATTATTTTATTATTATTATTATTATTATTATTATTATTATTATTATTATTATTATTATTATATTATTATTATTATTATTATTATTATTATTATTATTATTATTATTATTATTATTATTATTATTATTATTATTATTATTAATATTATCTTCATTATTATTATTATTTTCTATATTATTATCTTGCTAGTATTATTACTATTATTATTATTAATTATTATTATTATTATTATTATTATTATTATTATTACTATTATTATTATTATTATTATTATTTCATTATTATTATTATTATTATTATTATTATTATTATTATTACTAGTATTATTATTATTATTATTATCATTATTATTATTATTATTATTAGGCTCACTAAAGCACGACAAGCAGTAAGCTATACTTCCACCAATCTGTCTAACAACCTCCCAGATGACATAAAAATGAAAGATCAATAAAATCATATGCGCGCAAAATTAAAAAAACGTACATAAATTCGTATTGATC
>SEYY01018455.1:7500-17500 GCA_009176605.1 Armadillidium nasatum | reverse complement strand
ATGAAATCAATGACTGAATAAAGACATAAATGTATATGAACCACTGCGTAACAGAAATGCCATTAAATCAGAATATATCTACCCTAACAAATTATATGAAGATAAAATATTTAAATTTTGTAAACTAACACTTATACTTCACTATAACATAAGAAGCCTCTCTAATTTTCATGAGGGTTTCTTAAATAATATATCCTACCAAAACCTAAATTTTGACATTGTCGTGCTTAGTGAAACTTTTTTCAATATCCACAATAAAGACAATTACTCAATTCCCTGATACAATGGAACACAAACGAGGAGGGACAGTTTCCATTTACGTTAAAGCAAACTTAGCAAAACAGTAAATGTAAAAGCATCAGTTGAAAGTGATATTATCAAAGGCACTTGCTATTCAAATTAGCACAAAACAAACAAATTATACAGAATATTAGTCGGAATATACAGACCATCAAATTCTTCTGGAAGTGATTATATAAATACTCTGAATACTTTAGTTCAAACCCCGTTTGAGTGATTTAGATGTTTTGATGGCTGGAGACATTAAAATATATATGCTTAACAAGAATGCCTCATTAGGAGCCACCCCTTTCCAGAACCTTATGACACAACACGAATTTATAAATTATATAGCACAGTCCACTAGGCCTAACAACATTGAAAATAAAAATTCAACATAATTAGATCATATTTGGGGAAATTAAAATTGCAATATGAAATCTATGTTCATTCAGACTGATCTCTCCGATAATTTTCCTTGCCTTGTACAATTCAATCTACATAAAGCCAGTAACTTAACAACTATAAAATGAAGGGTAGAAATTATAACAACTAACAGAATAATTCACAGATAAAGTAAGATAATTTGACTGTACTTGAGTATACAAGAACAAACAGGCATAGATCCAAGATTCAGCACTTTTATCAATCAAATACATAGGTGATATCATGAGATCTTTCATATTAAAAGCAAACAGGGTGTAATAGAATTCAAAATCCAAAGAAGGAGGGACCACAACGGGCCAGCATGGGGTTTCCTACATCCACACAAAACTGGTGCGAAAGCAGGGCACCCCTTGTGCAACGAGGACGACGCAACGGTGGAGGAATGCGAGAGGCCAATTCCCTCGAGCACCTTCCATTGTAGTACCTATAGAAAAGGGATAGTGCGCCAACGTCACGTCGCAGAGATAGTGGGTCAAGAGAGTTAGAAAGTAGGGGACAGTTTATTAATCTCTTAGCTTTAGACTTAACCCTATCCAGAAGAAAGGAGAAGCCGGAGCCCCACCAAATGTGAGAAAAGTACTCCATACAAGGGCGAATAAGACCCTTATATATTTGGAGTAACTGTTCAGAAGAAAAAAATTCTCGCAACCTGAACAGAATTCCCAGCTTTTTAGAGGCCGCTTTAGTAACAATTGTGATATGAGGTTTTCAAGACAGTTTATTGTTTATGTTAAGACCAAGAATGTTAATGTTATTTACAGGTGAGACGGGAGAGCCATCGAAGAAGATAGGAATGTTAGGAGGTGTTTTTGAGAGGGAGATGTGAAGAAATTGAGTTTTTAAAGAGTTGAATTTCACAAGGTTGCTATGTTCCCACAGGGAAATCTCATCCAGATCGGCAAGAATAGAATTGGAAAGTTGAAGAGAAGCAACTCTAGAGGCAAAAGAGGGAGCAGATTTGAAATGAGTAGAAGAATGTAGAGTTGTGTCATCAGCATAAGAGTGAACAGAGTTAGAAGTGCAGTTGAGAAGATCGTTAATGAAAAGTAAGAATAAGGTTGGAGATAAAACAGAACACTGAGGAACACCACAGTTGACAGAAAAAGAGGAAGAGGTCGCTCCATCTACAAGTGCCGAAATGGAACGATCTGAGAGAGAACTAGACAAAAGTAAGCAAAGGGAAGGAGGAAACCCAAAGGAAGGGAGCTTGGAGAGCAGCGACGCATGCCATAACCCGGCCAAAAGCCTTGGATATGTCAAGCGCCACCACACAAGACTCCCCGAAGTCCCTAAGGGCAGAAGACCATAGATCAGTAAGATAGGAAAGTAGGTCACCAGTTGACCTCGATCGTCGAAAGCCATACTGGTGATCAGAGAGAAGAGAATGAGACCCCAAATGATCCAGGAAATGAGAGTTGAGGAGAGTTTCAAAAATTTTAGACAGAACACAAGTGAGAGCTATAGGTCGATAGTTAGAAGGATCAGAGCGGCTACCCTTTTTCGGGATCGGTTGAACAAATGCATGCTTTCAGCAATGAGGAAAAGTATTAGTATTAAGGCATAGAGAGTAGAGTTGAACGAGGACAGGCGCTAACTAGGAAGCACACTCCCTCAGAACACGAGGGGGAATGCCATCCGGGCCACTGGCCTTCCTGACGTTCATAGATTTCAGGATCCCATGCACCTGATCATGTGTAATTACAGGCAGGGACATGGGACACCTGATTGGAGAAGGAGTAGGAGGAGGGATGCCAGAATCGAGCAGGGTGGAATTAGATGAGAAAAGGAGGCCGAAGAGATTAGCCTTTTCAGAGGGAGTATTTGCGATAGAACCATCAGAGCGAATAAGAGGAGGAAAGGCAGATTTACAGAAGTTATTAGAGATATTTTTGACAAGAGGCCAGAAATTTTTATCAGTAGGAGAGCCATGGATTTCAGCGCACTTCCTTTTTATGAAAGCACGCTTAGACCGTCGAAGAACATCCCTGCAACGATTCCGAGAGGAATGAAAATTAGCAAGAGTGATAGGAGAAGGAGAGTTTTTCCATGCACGATAAGCATTGTCTCTCTCCCGAAGGACAAGAGAACAGTTGCCATCGAACCATGGATTTTGACGAGAAAAAGATTTAGTTGTAGATGGAATGAATCTGCCCATCCCGTCAAGGATTACTGCCCCTACCTTTTCAACAGAGACAGAAGCATCCCCAGAGATAAAGCAAGATTCACTCCAATGATAGGTAGCAAAGAAGCGGCGCATTGCCCCCCAATTAGCCCGATTAAAGTTCCAGAAAGTACGTTATAAATATATATATATATAAATATATATATATATATATATATATATATATATATATATATATATATATATATATATATATATATATATATATATATATATATATATATATATTATAAAGTTGAGATAGCTTCTTTCCTAAGAACCTTAATCTAATTATAAAGATCAAAGCCAATAATAAGTGTTTCCACATAATCATATAATACACTGTAAACGTTTCACACTTCATGTCTGTGCGTCTTCAGCACAAATTAATTTTACAAATTTCTGTTTTAAAATATACACAAAATATAAACACATTAACTATTTTTATGATATTTAAAATAATAATAATTGCAATAAAAAAAAAATAAGGTGATAATATTAATATTGAAATAACATTAATAAAAATAAAAAGGCTGGACTATTTTGGGAAAATGGACTTTATTATTGAGTGAAAAGGACAATGAAAGAAGCTTGATCATTAAAAGATGTATAATGAGATTTTTTATTTAAAACCTCGAAATTCTTCGATTAAGAAGGGAGATGCATGTTGAAGAATAAAAAGGGTGGGTATCCATGGTCTTTTATGGAAGAGTGCACAGGAGAGCAAAGAGTTAGGTCCGTACTAAAGGATACTCCTCTATGCTTATCAATCCTCACTTTTAATTGTAGACAAGTTTGATCTACATACGCCGCATTACAGCTGGCACACTTAAATTAATAAAATAATGAGGATCTGAGAAGCATTGGGTGAGACTCCTTGTGTCTGAAGAAGCTTTAAATTGACTTATGATTTACAAGAATGAGCTGGCATTAACGGGAATGTAGCTTCAATTATAGTAAGAATATTTCTATTAAGTTTAGATGTAAGCGATCCTTTATATGAAAGTTTTAAGTATTTTTTTTGTTTGAGTACAGTAGGAAAATGAAGGGTAAGTCTGAAGATTTTAGTGAGATACTCGTTTATGCTTTTTTCCATTTGATACTTTGGGAATAAATTAAAAAGGAAAAGTATTTTCATAAATTTCATCTATATATATATATATATATATATATATATATATATATATATATATATATATATATATATATATATATATATATATAAAATTAGGGATGGATAGCATATCATATTTTCTCATTTGCGGATTCGGAAGCTGATATAGAATTTTCGTCAAGTGCGGATGCGGATGCGGATGTATAATTTTTGCAAGTGCGGATGCGGATGCTCAGCGAATACAGATGCAGATGCAAATGCCATCACTAATCCACATTAAAACCAACTATCAATAAATGAAATCAAATGTAAATCGCAGTTTCACTTAAACCCTTTTTCAAAACTTTTCAGCAAAAGTTCATCCATTTCAGGAACAAGAATTTACAGTTTATACTAAAAGCCAAAAAGTTATTTATATATATATATATATATATATATATATATATATATATATATATATATATATATATATATATATATATATATATATATATATATATATATATATATATATATATATATATATATATATATGAGAGAGGGATAAGCCCAAACACTCAACCTTTTGATGATCTTTATTATATAGCATTTCAAAACTGCTGATACAAACAATAATATGAAAAAAATATTAAGATGGCTTTATTTAAACACAAATAGCTCTGATAGCTCGCAATATTATATTCATTTTGGGGAATATCATCACTTTTTCCATGAATTAATATGCAATTTTATAGGCGTTGAACTCGGCAAGAGAGAAAATATCTCTCCCACCTAAGGCGTGAGCTCAACTGACTTCAAGTTCTTTTATAAATCTTAATTCGCTTGGTGACTGTTGGTTATATATATATATATATTATATATATATATATATATATATATATATATATATATATATATATATATATATATATATATATATATATATATATATATATATATATATATATATATATATATATATATATATATATATATATATATATATATATATATATATATATATATATATATATATATATATATATATATATATATATATATATATATATATATATATATATATATATATATATATATATATATATATATATATATATATATATATATATATATATTACCTCTGGTGGACAAAGCCAGAGTCCTACCAGGTTATCACTAGAGTTAGAGATCAATCCAGAAATCGGGTCAATTTAAAAGCCCGACATGGGCCGATACACGGCGTTTAGAGGTGTGTAAGTCATAGGAAGTTGGAAAAATAGATGGAGGGAATGTGTTCCAGACTTTAAGAGTAGAGTACATGTAACATTGAGTATAGCGGTTAAGTCTGGGGTCGGAGAATTGGACACAGAAAGGATGAGAATGTGTAGAATGGCATGTCGAACGAGCCCTTCTCAATGGAGGAGGTATGCGACGAGAGAGTTCAGAAGAGTACTGTTCATTGTAATAGCGATAATAAAGAGAGAGTGGCGCAACAGTTCGACGGGAAGAAATAGATTAGAGAGAATTAGTGAGAGCAGAAGAGTTGATAAGACGAAAAGCCCTAGACTCCAGATTTTCCAAGAGAGCTGTATGAGTGGAACCACTCTAGATGTGTGACTCATACTCCATACAGTGGCGAACAACACCCCTGTACAGAGCAGGCAACTGATGTATATTGAAGATGTGTTGTAGGATCCTCAGAACACCCACCCTCTTAGAAGCTTGTTTAGAAAGAGTAATAATGTGATCTTTCCAAGAAAGATCACGAGAAAAAGAAAAACCAAGAATCTTAAAGGAAAGATGAAGGTTTGAATTGTGTGGTTTCAAAGAAGATATCATATTTGTGTGGAAGAGTGTGTCGAGTAGAAAGATGGAGAAATTGAGGGTTTTGAGGCTTTAAAAAAAAAGAGAACCATGTTTTCTCCGCCCCATTATAGTATATATATATATATATATATATATATATATATATATATATATATATATATATATATATATATATATATATATATATATATATATATATATATATATATATATATATATATATATATATATATATATATATATATATATATATATATATATATATATATATATATATATATATATATATATATATATATATATATATATATATATATATATATATATATATATATATATATATATATATATATATATATATATATATATATATATATATATATATATATATATATATATATATATATATATATATATATATATATATATATATATATATATATATATATATATATATATATATATATATATATATATATACTATATATATATATATATATATATATATATATATATATATATATATATATATATATATATATATATATATATATATATATATATATATATATATATATATATATATATATATATATATATATATATATATATATATATATATATATATATATATATATATATATATATATATATATATATATATATATATATATATATATATATATATATATATATATATATATATATATATATATATATATATATATATATATATATATATATATATATATATATATATATATATATATATATATATATATATATATATATATATATATATATATATATATATATATATATATAAATATATAATAATAATAATAAAAATAAATATATATATATAAAATATAATATATAATATATATATATATATATATATATATATATATATATATATATATATATATATATATATATATATATATATATATATATATATATATATATATATATATATATATATATATATATATATATATATATATATATATATATATATATATATATATATATATATATATATATATATATATATATATATATATATATATATATATATATATATATATATATATATATATATATATATATTATATATATTTATATATATATATATAAGTGCGCTCTTGAGGATGTGGGAGAGAGAAAGATGAATAAATGTCCTCGTATTATTTGCATAAACCCTTTATATTCACCGCAGTACGTCTTCATCCATTCATGCTTCAGATAATCCAGAAATCAGGCCTTTCTCTTTATATTTTCGTTGGATTTCGTAAAGTAAACCATTATTTTTATAGGTGAAAAGAATAACATTAACTTCTCAATTTTTGTATATATATATATATATATATATATATATATATATATATATATATATATATATATATATATATATATATATATATATATATATATATATATATATATATATATATATATATATATATATATATATATATATATATATATATATATATATATATATATATATATATATATATATATATATATATATATATATATATATATATATATATATATATATATATATATATACATACATTTATCGCCACTGGTGGGCAAAGGTCAGGGCCTACCAACGTCCGCAAAAGTTAATGGCCGACATATTCTGATACATGGAGTTAGGAGTTTTGAAAACAGATAAAAGAAGCGTGTTTCAAATTTAAGAGAAGAATACATGTAACATTGAACATAGCTGTTAGGTCAGGGTTTAGAAAGTTGGACATAGAAAGGATGAGACTGTTTAGAAAGACATGTGACACAAACCCTTCTCATTGAAGGAGGATTGCGACTGTAGAATTCAGAAGAGTAGTGTCCATTCTAATAGCGTGAGTATAGAGAGAGTGCCAAAACAATTCGATTGGCAGAAAGAGACTGGAGATAATTAATGAGAGCGGAAGAGTTAATTAGAAGAAAAGTCCTAGATTTCACCTTCTTTTAGGAAAGCTGTATGAGTGGAACCACTCCAGATGTGCGAATCGTACTCCATACATGGAAAAACGACTCTCCTATAAAGAGCAAGCAACTGTGGTGTCCTAAGAAATTTTCCAATTGGCGTCAGAACTCCCAACCACTTAGAAACTTGTTTTGAAAGTGAAGTATTAAGTTTTAAGAACAGATGAAGGTCTGAGAAGAATGCTTCCGAAAAAGATGTTATAGTTGTGTGGGAGGATGTGTCGAGTAAATCGATAAAGAAATTGAGTTTTTGTGATATTGAAAAAGACAATGTTTTCTCTGCTCCAATTTACAATACGATAATGATAAGAGGTCAGTTTCTGCAAGGTCGCACTTCTTGCATCAATTAAGTGAAAGGAGTAATGAAGGAGGGAATCTTCAGCGTAGAAATGGCTTGGTGATGAAGTAATTGAGTTATTCTCATCAACAAAAAGTGAAAAAGTGTTAGAGATATAACAAAGCCCTCAGGGACACAACCATTAATATATTTAAAGAATAAACGAAAACCGTCTACAAAAGCTGCTTTAAAAAAATCGAAAAGGAAACAAAAAAAGCACCACAGCAAGAGAGATAGACAACGAAAGACAGAAGTTTGGAAATCAAAACTTTGTGCCAGACTCTATCGAAAGCTTTCGATAGGTCCAGTCGACATCAAAAGATTCACTGAAATTCTGAAGAGAGGAGGAACAAGAGTCAGAGATTTGGGAAAAAAGATTACCAGTAGAGCGTTTTTTAAGAAAGCCATACTGGCGATCAGAGATAAGATGAGAAGAAATGAGACGTTTCCACTTACTGTTAAGGATAGATTCGAAAACTTTAGAGAGAACTAAGGTTAAAAAACGGAACGGTAGTTGGAGAGTTGAGAGTGATTCACCTTTCTTCGACTAAGGTTGAATGATCGCACATTTCCAGAAAGAGGGAATGTTGATGTAGAAAGGCAGATATGAAATAGTTTATTTAGCGATGATGCAAGTTCAAAAATACAAGTTTTGAGATTGATAGGAGGGATACCATCAAGACCGTACACCTACTAAGTATTTGGCACAGATAGAGCAGAAATAACTTCTTCAAAAAAAATTTTAAATTTTTGTCATAAATGGATTGTAAATAGTTGAAGGAATAGGAATTTCTCCGGAATCATCGAATGATGAATTAGAGGAAAAAGCTTTAGAAAAGAGTTTAACTTACGAGGAATGTAAAACGGCATCTGTGTAGTATGAAAATACTAGAAGCGTGAAAAGGGAGGAATCAAAATAAGAGTTCATATTTTTTGCAAAATACCAGAAAGGACGTGAGGAAAAAGAACAAAAAATATTACTGCATTTACGAAAAAGAAATATTTCTTGGGTGCTGTAGGGAATAGATCTTGCACTATGCAGTGATGAAATATAAGTTGTGAGTTTCTGGAGTACGAAGACGACAGAAATCACTGAATATGGAATGTACTCCTACATGCCGGAGAGAATCAACTCTGTTATGCGCTCTGTATATTCCGAGGGTTCTCTACAACATAAAACGTTAATCATTCCATTGGAAATCAGAAAAATGCAACCACAAGTCAGAGCATCAACTTTAGAAATCTTTCCTCGCCGAAGGCGTGGTCTGTTCCTGAGAAAGACTTAAAGAGATGGAATAGGATACAGAGATAAAAAGGTTATCGGATGATCCCAGAGGAGGAAAGAGATTAACAGTGTTAGGAAAACTATTGGAAGTTATGAAAAGGTCAAGTAAGTTGGGTTCATAACTAAGATGGTCAGAGATACGAGTAGGTAGTACCCCAACTATTTAAGGTTGTTCTGGATAGAATAGTGGTAGGAGAGTTCACCATCTGGATCATGAAACTAGATGAATGCCATTTGTATTGTGAACGTTGTAATCACCTAAAATGATGATTTTAGAGAAAAGAGAAGAAAAAAGGGACTTATCTATTTTAGAGTAATATAGTTGAAGAGTTTATTAAATAGACAGAATAAATGAATTTAGTTGTAGATTTGAAAGAGAGTTTAAGCCCCAAAGTAGGGAATTCAGAAGATTCAAATTAAAGACTCGAGAACAGATAATATTCATTGACAGCATATGCGCAACATCCTACCTTTGCTGAAAACTGAGGGTAAAGACCGTAGAAGGAACAGACTAGAGTTTGCTCTTAGATCACTCAAGCATCTGAGTTTCAGTTAAAAACAAGAGATGAGATC
>SEYY01018455.1:0-2500 GCA_009176605.1 Armadillidium nasatum | reverse complement strand
GCATACATCCCCAAACCACCTTGGTACACCCTCCTCTACTCTATCAACCATTCCCCTTCTCCATTCATATATTTCCCTTATTCTATTGTTTCTGATCCTACATATATCCATTTTTCAAACCAAATATCGCTCTCAGTCCCTTCATCTCAAATACATTCAATCTTTTCCTCAACTGAGCATTCATCATCCATGTTTCATATCCGTACATTACAGATGGTAAGCCCACACTCAAACACTCCTACCTTAATTTACATTAATATTTTCAATTTCTTCTACACTTCCCTTAATCTCCTCATCACTTTCATTCCTTCCGCCACTCTATGCTTTATTTCTTTTTCTATCCCTCCTTTTTCATCCACAAACATTCTTAAATATTAGAATTCTTCCTCCTTCTCCAATCTCTCACCCCCACCTCTACACCCCCCTTCGTCCCTTCTTACAATACCCTCCTCACCCCAATCCTCATTACTTTAATTTTTGATGGATTTATCCCCAATCCTTTGATTGCCCATTTCCCCCACAATATCTCGCACCAACATTCTCAACTTTTCCCCAGAATCCGCTACAAACACAGCATCATCTGCAAACAGTAGTACATTTACCTCTCAATCGCCCTCCCAACTTCTCAGTCTAATACCTTTCCCTTCCCTCTCCGTTTCCCTAAGTACACATCCATCAATAAATAAAACAACCATGTGGACATGACACATCCATGTCTCAACCCCACTCCTACATCAAACTATTCAGTAAGTTCCCTCTTCACCCTCACCCTCACCCTCACCCTCACCCTAGCTCTACTGTTTTCATAAATGACTTTGAAAACTTTCTGTAAGCTTCCTACCACTCCCATCCCTCTCTCAAAACCTCGAAAAACATCTTCCTACATACCTTATTATACATTTCCTCCAAAACTATAAAGCATATAGCCCGTTTTACCTTTTTCACGCAATTTCTCACCAATCATCCATAGAGAAAGCACCTGGTCCACACATCCCCTACCTTCTCTAAAACCTCCTTGTTCTCTAAATAACTCTCCGTTATTCCTTACCACTCGTACGTTTCTAATCACTCTGTTACCATTCAATAATTCACTGAAGTATTTCCTCCATTTCTCTCCCACATCTTTCTTTCCTTGCATCAAATCACCATCCTCCCCCTTTACTTCTCTCCCGCTCCGTACTCTATTCACCTCTTTCAAGAACATTTTACTTTTCTCCTTAAAATTTTCTGCTAGTTTTCTGCTCCAATCCTCTTCTACTCTCATTTTTGCCCTTTTCACCACCCTACCCTTGTCTCTATGCACCACCCAATCTTCCTTCGTACCCAAATACCTGTTAAAGGCTTCTTTCTTCATTTTCACCAAATTCGCCAAATCTTCATTGCACCACTCACTCCCTTTACGTCTACCGATCCCTTTTCTCTTCACCCCACATATCCTTCGAGCAACGACCATTAACTTTTACTCTCGCCACTACCAAATAGTTGTCTGAGATACCTTTTGCAGCACCCCATAATACCTTAACATTTAAAAGCGTACTCCTGCCTTCCCATTACAGGCACACATAATCCAAAAGCCCCCTTTCCCCGTTCACTCCACTCACCCAAGCAAACATATGAATATTTTTTTTCGTAAACATTGAATTTCCTATCGTCAGACCTCTTACAGCATTCATTCCAATCAGTTCATACCCATTCTCATTCATCCCTTCAACTCCAAATAGTGCTACTATCTTATTCACAGCTCTTTTTTCCACCCTCGCTTTTCTCACCCGACAGACAAACAGCTCCACTGCTTCCCTTGCTCTAACCCTCTCATTAACTCTAGTATGAATCCTTATATATATTATATATATATATATATATATATATATATATATATATTATATATATATATATATATATATATATATATATATATATATATATATATATATATATCCCTTTCAATAGCTCCCACCTCCTGAGAATAATTACATATAAATACCCAGTGCTCCCTTCTTAGCTTCAATCTTATTAATTATTATCACTATTCTAGTCCCCACAATTTCAATCCCTTTCACACATCTCCACCACATGTCAAATAACAATTGCCACTTTTTCCTTTGCTCTAACACTCTCATTCACTCCAGCATAAATCCTTTCATACTTTCTAAAAGACAATTCCTCCTCCGACTTCAATTTCATTTTAGGTAATTCAAAAATCCACTCCCCTCTCCTTCATTATAATCCCCACTTCCTCTCTGTTCTCTTCTTTATTTACCCCTCGTACATTCAATGTTTCGACTTTCAATACCACCATTCCCCTACTCCTTCCAACCATAGATTTCAATTTCTTTCACTCACTACTCACACAAATTAAGCGCTTTACAATTGACCCCCTTTCCAAGGACACTACCACTTCCTCAAGGAGCCCACCCCACCAGTATATCAACTCAACCACCCCTATTCATATATATATATATATATATATATATATATATATATATATATATATATATTA
>SEYY01018454.1:62500-67500 GCA_009176605.1 Armadillidium nasatum | reverse complement strand
GGAGGAGGAAAGTAAATTTTACTTCTAGATAGCAAGAAGAAATAAAAGACAAAGGCAACTTTCAGAAGAAGACACTGAAACAATAGGGAAAAGAATAAGTGATTATGAAGAAGAATAGAAAATAAAGAAAAAGATAATTTTTATTTTCTGAAAAAAAAAAAAAAAAGTAAAAATAAAAAGAAAAAAAAGTAAAAAAAAAAAAGTATACCAATTATAACGCGAAAATATTATTGAAAGAAAAGATAATTTTTTTATTCTTCTATTTGCTTCCGCATGTTTTATTTATTTATTTTTCAGAGTATATATATATATAATATATATATATATATATATATATATATATATATATATATATATATATATATATATATATATATATATATATATATATATATATATATATATATATATATATATATATATATATATATATATATATATATATATATATATATATATATATATATATATATATATAATATATATATATATATATATATATATATATATATATATATATATATATATATATATATATATATATATATATAATATATATATATATATATATATATATATATATACTAATATATATATATATATATATATATATATATATATATATATATATATATATTATATATATATATATATATATATATATATATTTTAACAATTTATAAATTTCCATGCTAACTCCTAAGCATAAAAGAATTTTACAATGAACATGTATACATCCCTCACAAGACTCTCCATCCCCTCCGCTCCCCTCCTTCTCCTCTCCCCTCTCTCCCTCCTCTCCCTCTTCCATATTCAACTATAAATACAAATTTTTTTCATAAGAATAATCCTATACAGGATATTAATTTTGAAATTTAAACCAAGGACAGGAATTTGATCATCACTCATTAGAATAATATTTATTTATTTAGTAACTGAGATATATATATATATATATATATATATATATATATATATATATTATATATATATATATATATATATATATATATATATATATATATATATAATATATAATAAATCTAATTTCAATTTATACAAGAGTATCAGTTAGACGATTAAAAGTGAAAAGTGATTTGAATCATGTTTTTTTCTTGTTAAATGTCTTACACAATGGCTTGCTAACTATTTCATCTCTGTCTTCCCAACAGCAAATTATAAAAATTTAACCAAATAAAAGCAATTTTGGAAATTCAATTTAAATTTTTCTATCCATGGCATAAATTCAATATATTTAAGACATATATTTTATTAATTTATTAATTTAATAAATTAAATTAACTTAGTTAAATTTTAATTGAAAAATATTCATTTCTTTAATTTAAAAAAAAATGCTCCAAAAATTTATAAAAAACTATCCCCATTATTGAGTTTTTGAAAAATAATTGAAACGATTGGAGGTAGGCAGTAATAACTGTGGCTTTGAGAACTCTGTCAACTAAATTCTTCCCCTTAAGGTTTTAATGATGGGGTTTTGAGAACTCTCCCCCTTAAGGCTTTAATGAAGAGGTTTTGAAAACTCTCTCCCCTAAGTTCGGACCTTTTAAAGTATATCTACCCCAGCCGATTGTAACGAAATTTACATTATCTGTAGAACACGACACCACAAAAACTAAAAAAGTATTTAAAAAGACGAGAAACGAAAGGAAAATATGTTTTCGAGTTTTAAAAATCGAAAAAAGTAGCTAAAAATCTTGAAATGTAGCCAATGTGGCAAGAGAATATTTTATAAATCTTATATATGATTCATTTCTTTTCCCTTCATTTTTTCTAACAAATTAGTTCGACTTACTTTAACCTTGACTTAAAGGGTAAATGTAAGAATAACGGCTCCCAAATATATGTATAAAGTATATTGCAGCAAAAATTTGCAAAATAAAAATAAAATTTAGCTATAAAAAAAAATTGCCACGTGTTGCAAAATAAAAAAAATACGCCAAAAAAAGCGCAAACGAAAAATTGGCTAAAAAAATAGCCTTGTGTAGATAAAATTAAAAAGACCCCTTTAGTTCTTCCCCTAAGGCTTTAATGAGTGGGTTTGAGAACTCTCCCCCAAAAGTTCTTTCCCTACGGCTTTAATGAGGTAGTTTTGAGAACTCTCCCCTTAAGTTCTTTCCCCTAAGGCTTTAATGAGAGGGTTTTCAGAGCACTCTCCCCTAATTCTTTAATGAGGGAGTTTTAGAATTCGTTATTTTAAATTTCTAAGAATTACGAACCTCACAACGTATGTATGTTTAAACTTCAAAAACTCAGAATAAAAGATATTAAAAAATAAAGGGTTAAATATTTAATTAATTAATTAATTAATTAATTAATTAATATGTAATTATTAATTAATTAGTTAATTCAAGAACCTGTAAACTGTCAAAACTCAAAATAAAAGATATTAACAAATTTAATATACAATTAATAAATTATTTAATTAAGCGTAAATTACGAAACTAAATATAAAATAAATTTATTGAATTGATTAACGAATAAATTAAAAAAAACTCAAAATAAAAGAAAAACAAATTTAATAATAATAATTCGTGAATTAAACTTTAGTGAAATTGGCTGAATGTTGCTAACTAATGTTGCAAAGTTTGTCACAGGAATTTAATATTATCACAACCTTGACACTTGACACAATAAATGGCAAAAGACTTGCCGTACTTTTTGTATCACAGTATATATATATATATATATATATATATATATATATATATATATATATTATATATATTATATATATATATATATTATATTTTTTTTATTATTATTATTGTTATTCAATCATTTTCATTATTGATTATTTTATTTATTGTTTTCACAAATAATTTTTTAATAAATAGTTATGGGAGCTATAATTCTTCACCCACAAACATTATTTCGAATTATCCCCGAATTAAACAATGTTATTGCGATAAATAACAACCACTTAAAATTTATAAAACTATTAACTACCAACAATGCCTTAATAATCAAAGGGTCTCATTATGATCTAAAACTTTCATATTAATACGTTCAGTTTTTAGTCCAGAAATGATATAATATCCTAATAATTTGTGTAATTTATTCGCCATATTATCATGCATTTCTTGTTGTAAATTGGTAATTGTAGTTATATTGATATTATCTTCAATTATAATAATTGATATTGTCGTAACTGAAATATCGTTTAGGGTACTATAATAGTGTTAAAAACTGTTAACAAATGTTTTTTATAGATTCATGGCTTATTAGAAAATAAATCGGGGGAGCGACTTTCTTATGCCTTTTCTCTATCGAAAATTTCATTGCGACATTTTTTTTGCCACTTGTCCCAAAAAATCGTTGGGACAATTTTTGCACTATATATATATATATATTTATATAATATTTTTTTTTTTTTTTTTTTTTTTTTTTTTTTTTTTTTTATTATAATAATAAATAATATAATTATAATAGTATATTATAATATTGTATATATTGTATATATTATATATATATAATATATATATATAATAATATATAATTATATATATATAATATAATATATAATATATATATATAATAATATTATATATAATTAATTATATATAAATAATATATATATATTAAATATATTAATATAATATATATTAATATATGTAATATAATATATATATATTAAAATATATATACTATATATATATATATTATATTATAAATTTTTTTTTTTTTTTTTTTTTTTTTTTTTGTTATTGTTATTGTTATATATATTATTAATATAATATATTAATTTATAATATTTTTATATTATATAATATAATATTATAATATATATAATATATATATATAATAATATATATATATATTAAATATATATAATATAATATAATAATATAAATATATTAAATATCATTTTATAATTATAAAATATATAATTATAGGTTAAGTATTAGCAATGTTTATGAGAATTACTGTTTCAGAGAGTAGCATCATATTGAGTGGAAGAGGCAAAAAGAAAAAATTGTGTATGATAATAATATAATAGCAATGAAATATGAAAAGAGAGATAGTAATAGATGAGTAAGAGAAGAGGTAGATAGACTAATAAGTATAATATACTAATATATAAGTATAACAACTCAATGAATTATATACCTCATAAGTAATATCTAGAAAAGATCAGACGCGATGAACATGACAGCCACAGACAGCCAGACTCAGACATTAGTAACATATGAACTCAAACAGTAGTTGAGATTAAAATGCCCTGGGTAAATAGAATGAATAATATAGTAAGAAAGTAATATTCAGAGATCTCCAGACTTAATACTTTAATATATTTAATGATTACATTTAATATATAGAACGTAATATTTTATGAAAAGGGATTGAAACATAATAATAATAATCACTTTTTGTGAATATAATTAGATATATTATTATCATTAACATTAAATGATAATAATAATAATATTCTTTATAATAATTATGATGATGATATTATCATAATATTATTATGTATAAATAGTATATCTTTAGAGACTACATTAAGTAAGTACTTTATCATATGATAAATTACCCTATTTCAGGAAGAATCATTATTGAATTTTTGTTAATGCTTATTTCTGTATTTATAAAGAATAAAATAATAAATTTTGAATAATTGTAGAGGTTTGATCTTTGTTCTATTCATTATTTTATATAGCTGGTGAAGTTATGTTTGTAATGCGTATGCTAACCGAGGGTTAATGGTAGTGTGATTGACATTCCATGTCTATATATATTTTAACCCTAATGAGCTATATAATATATATACTACCTAGATATAAGTATTATTTCTCTCGAATATAAGAGACTCAAGTGCATATATGTTATTCCTAATATAGCAGTTTTATATAAAAAAAAAAAATAAGATACTCATATTATGATAAAAGAATGATAAAATTTTTAGGAACACGATAACCCACCAATCTCAAAATATTATTAATAACTGTCAAGCCTCTATTCTAAATTAACCATACTTCCGA
>SEYY01018454.1:0-2500 GCA_009176605.1 Armadillidium nasatum | reverse complement strand
TCGAAATATATATATATATATATAATATTATATATATATATATATATATATATATATATATATATATATATATATATATATATATATATATATATATATATATATATATATATATATATATATATATATATATATATATATATATATATATATATATATATATATATATATATATATATATATATATATATATATATATATATATATATATATATATATATATATATATATATATATATATATATATATATATCCAATGATATTCGGTAAAAAAAAAAGTTGCTCTTCCATTATTATTTGAAACTAAAGTCGAACTCCATCTAATATTTGGTGTGACTTCCAATCCCTCGTGAATATTTGTTACAAAATTCGTCTTACTCTCACCATTTCATTCCAAAGTCATCTTTCCACTAATAATTAGAAAGAAAATTTTGTACAAAAGGCGAGGTCTCATTAGATTTTGGCACCAAAAGTGTCAGAGCATAAATAATAGTACTCTTAATTTTGAAATTTTTTCCTTCGATTAAAAGTTTTGTTCTAAATATTTTGCCAAATTTTTAATTACTTCTGTTAGTTCATGAAAGTTCATTGAATAAATATAAAAAATTGAATGACCAAATATATGGATGGAAATTATTTATTTCATTATTTACTTCTCTTTTAACATTTAAAAAAAATTATTTTACACACACACACACACACACACACACACACACACACACACACACACATATATATTATATATATATATATATATATATATATATATATATATATATATATATATATATATATATAATATTACAAGCTTATAACTCTTCAAATAAACAACTCTTAAAAAAAAATTGTTTACCTTTTGCATTCAAACATTTTAAGGAAATATTTTGTGAAACTTTTTTTGAGAATTCAAACATTATCTTAATACATTATTATTATTATATATATAAATACTATATTATATTATTATATATTATATATATATATATATATATATATATATATATATATATATATATATATATATATATATATATATATATATATATATATATATATATATATATATATATATATATATATATATATATATAATATATATATATATATATATATATATATATATATATATATATATATATATATATATATATTATATTCTCTTAATCTTCATCTTCTCCCAGGAAGTTTTTTCCCCCTGTCAGTCAGTCCCTCTTCCAGAGGTCTCTAAAAACCCTATTTTCGGCTCGATGGTCTTAATGCTATTCCTTGAGTTTTATAAACTCTCAGGTAGAGTTTTTACCTTTTCAGTTGGACTAGCATCGTTTTTCATCTAACTTCTAAATACTCCATCCTAGAGCTCTCCAGAAGATCATGCTTCTCGGAGCTATTTGTTTCCCATGCTGGGTCTGGAGTTGTTGCAAGCCGTTAGCAGAGGGAGAGCAATCATATGGCCTGGTGGACAGTACTCTCGCCCTTGCTTTATTATATATATATATATATATATATATATATATATATATATATATATATATATATATATATATATATATATATATATATATATATATATATATATATATATATATATATATATATATATATAATATATATATATATATATATATATATATATATATATATATATAATATATATATATATATATATATATATATATATATATATATATATATATAATATATATATTATATATATATATATATATATATATATATATATATATATATATATATATATATATATATATATATATAGTATTTCTTCGCATGGTTCAAGAGGCTGAAAAACCTTCTTAACCAGTTTTTCTCTCCCCCCCCACGTAGGGTTGCAGGAATATGAATTCTTTCTGCAGTCGACACCACCCTGCATCATGCGGGATATGTTGCATAGTAAATATATATATATATATATATATATATATATATATATATATATATATATATATATATATATATATATATATATATATATATATATATATATATATATATATATATAATATATATATATAATATATATATATATAATATATATATAAATATATATAATATATATATATTATAATATATATATATATATATAATATATATATATATAAACATTATGTAATTGCAGAATCTAAACGGAAACATAAAAGTAAAAGTAACACTAACCCTGTTTTAATTAACATGACTAAATGATAGAATTAATCCCGCTCGCCCTTTTTTATTCGATCCACGATATCCCAAAAACAAACTCGGTACTCCATAAAAACCATCGTACTATTGCCTAATAATGTTAAAGAGCCTTGTAATATGTTGGCGTCTTTTGTGTGTTTGTTTGCTTGAGTTCTGTGGTTTGTTGGTTTGTTTATGTGTTGGTGTGCGGTTTTGCGCTTTTGATATTAATTCCATAGTTTTATGTTTATGAAGTCTTGACATTATTTTGTGAAGCACATATTACTATGTGTCATATTTTGAAATTAGTTCCTCAGACATTTTA
>SEYY01018453.1:35000-40000 GCA_009176605.1 Armadillidium nasatum | reverse complement strand
ATATATATATATATATATATATATATATATATATATATATATATATATATATATATATATATATATATATATATATATATATATATATATATATATATATATATATATATATATATATATATAATATATATATATATATATATATATATATATATATATATATATATATATATATATATATATATATATATATATATATATATATATATATATATATATATATATATAATATATATATATATATATATATATATATATATATATATATATATATATATATATATATATATATATATATATATATATATATATAATATATATATATATATATATATATATATATATATATATATATATATATATATATATATATATATATATATATATATATATATATATATATATATATATATATATATATATATATATATATATATATATATATATATATATATATATATATATATATATATATATATATATATATATATATAATGTCTCCTCTGGTGGGCAAAGGTCAGAGGTATACAAATATTAACCAGAGTTTTCGCAATACCGAAACCTGATCGTTAAACGCCGACATGTCTCGATACAAGGCGCTTGAAAGTGTGCAAGTCAAAGGAAGTTGGAAAAACAGAAAAAGGAAGTGTGTTCTAGACTTTGCCAGTAAAGTACTTGTAAGACTGAGCGCAAAGATTATATCTGGGGTCATAGAGTTGGACAGAGAAAGAATGAGACTGTGTAGAGGCGTGTCGCACGAGCTCTTCTCAATGGAGGAAGTATGCGATTGGAGAGTACAGAAGAGCAGTGTCCATTGTTATGGCTGTTGTGCTTGCCATAATTATCATCATCATTTTTTAGAGAAAGGATGTATGCCTGTAATAGAATTTTTTGTTTGTGAAAGGAGAACTTACTCCGTGTGGAAGAATGTGGAGATGAGCGCGAAATGGTGCGTATCACTGGGCACTGGAGTGAGATGGTAAGTACTCTTAATACCCCATATACCAATGTGAGGTAGCCTCTTCTCCTCCGGAGCGCTACTCCCTTCTCCTTAACATTAAACTTTATTGGACAGAAACTATATATAACAATGTCTTATTTTTACTTTCTTTTAGTATATATATATATATATATATATATATATATATATATATATATATATATATATATATATATATATATATATATATATATATATATATATATATATATATATATATATATATATATATATATAATAATAATAATAATAATAATAATAATAATAATAATAATAATAATAATAATAATAATAATAATAATGATAATAATATGATAATAATAATAATATATAATAATAATAATAATAATAATAATAATAATAATAATAATAATAATAATAATAATAATAATAACAAATAATAATAACAACAATTGCAATGTAATAATAATAACTAAAATAATAGCAATCATAATAATAATAATAATAATAATAATAATAATAATAATATATAATAATAATAATAATAATAATAATAATAATAATAATAATAATAATAATAATAATAATAATAATAATAACAATAATAATACTAATAATAATAATAAAAATAATAGTAATAATAATAATAATAATAATAATAATAATAATAATAATAATAATAATAATAATAATAATAATAATAATAATAAGTAATAATAATGTTATATAATCTTCGAAGCAAATCCTCTTCACCTCATTAAAATTTTATTACTCGCTCAAATGGAAAACACAAACTTTACTCATTATGTTCACATATATACACCTTTACACTTTCACACTTTCATACACACACACGTATATATATATATATATATATATATATATATATATATATATATATATATATATATATATATATATATATATATATATATATATATATATATATATATATATATATATATATATATATATATATATATATATATATATATATATATATATATATATGGTTACCTTGAACGCTTAAAATATTATAGAAGCAATATCATTTCCATCGCTTTACTCTCATATTACTAGCATTACAGTTTGTCAATCTCCATCTGTGTTATTTCAAACTCACTATATTAGTTATATCTCTAAATTTTATTTTGCGATTCAATTTATCCATTCCAATTTCTGTCCCAAGGTGTTATTCTATAAAATATATTTCAATTATTAAGTAGTTCTTTTTTTAGTTTTTGTGTTTTTCTATAATTTAAAGTTGAAAATTACAGAGCAGTTTGATATTGCAGTTAACACGCAAACACACACTGCTCAGGAACATTGTTTCCTCTAAACAAATTTAGCACGAAGTCTGATATTCAGTTTACCCAAATTCTACAAGCTATTTTCAATCTTCTTTATATTTATATGTATATATCATATATATATATATATATATATATATATATATATATATATATATATATATATATATATATATATATATATATATATATATATATATATATATATATATATATATATATATATATATATATATATATATATATTTTTACTGTCGAATGAAATAAAAAAAAAGTTAAAAAAAAAAAAAAATGAATTTTTATGAGTAGATTGTTCGCAATTTCGTTTTATTGTTTCCTTAATTATGAAAAGTTCTCATAAAAACTTCACTGAATACCATATTTATTTCGTGCTCTGTCACCTTATATTTCCCCTATCTATATATATATATATATATATATATATATATATATATATATATATATATATATATATATATATATATATATATATATATATATATATATATATATATATATATATATATATATATATATATATATATATATATATATATATATATATATATATATATATATATATATATATATATATATATATATATATATATATATATATATATATATATATATATATATATATATATATATATATATATATATATATATACAGGGTGTCCCTAAAAGTTAGACCAAAGGGAATAAGAAAACGTTTCCAGATGTAATATTTATAAACAACATTTTATTCAGTTTGAATATTCAGTAACGTCTTCAAAATGATTTCCATCATTTGCGATGCAAAGGCTGATACGCTTTGCAAAATTCACCTGAATCCCATGTAATGAATCCACATTGCCGCCTATTTGAGCACACTTACTCTTTATGCGTTCAATCACGTGTGTTTTATTTGTCGATTTGATTGATTACACTTTCCTCCTTAGCATACTCAAAAAAAAAAAAAAAAAAAAAAAAAAAAATGTCATGGGCGGTAAGGTCAGGTGACTGAGGAGACCATTCCTTATTCCTTGTGTGTCCAGACTTTAGGACACCCTGTATATATATATATATATATATATATATATATATATATATATATACATATATATATATATATATATATATATATATATATATATATATATATATATATATATATATATATATATATATATATATATATATATATATATATATATATATATATATATATATATAATGACTTTCTCTGATTTTTTGACACAAAAGCCAATTAATTAGAAACTTTGAAAAGAAATTCTAAATCTTCCTCACAATAGGATTGAGGAAATAATAATTAAAAACGGTATTAGCTGGTCATGTAATTAATAAACTTCTAAGAAAGAAGTCTTATGACAAACAAATAATCTATAATTAGAAATTAAAAAAATATATATTTTTCCATTTTGTATCATTTTTTTATAAATAAAAATCTTTGCAATTATTTGTTTTTCTATTCAGTAGAACGATAATAATTATTCTAATAGTTATTCAAAACTAATTACAAAAATAGAACCACTACTGCTAATACATGCATTACTACTGCTACTACTACTACTACTACTACTACTACTAATAATAACAATAATAAAAATAATAATTATGATGATAATAATAAAAATAATAACAATAAAAATAAAGATGCTACATGAAATTAAGATAATATTAAAAATGATAATAATGATAAAATAATACTAATAACAATGATAATGCAAACCAAACAGTTCATTTCAAATGCAATAAAATTACGATAAAAACTGCATTTGTAAATAAAAATATTTGCGATCGTAACAATAAAGAAATAATAATAATAATAATAATAATAATAATAATAATAATAATAATAATAATAATAATAATAATAATAATAATAATAATAATAATAATAATAATAGTAGGAATAATAGTAATAATAAGGATAGTAATAAAAATAACTTTGATTATAATAATAATGATAACAATAATGATAATGATAATAATAATAATAACAAGCTCATGTGCGTATCCCAAAGGGATACGCATATGTTCTTGCTGACAGTTAAATTTTATTATAAAAATTTTATTATAAAATAATAAAAATTATTATTAAAAATAAAAAAAAAAAAAAAAAAAAATTTATTTAAAATAAAATTAATAAAATTATTATTTTTAATATAATTTTTATTATTATTATTATTATTATTATTATTATTTTATTTAAAGAAATTTAATAAAATTATTTGGTGAAGCAACATATCTATTTGGTGAAGCAACTTAATAGTGTACCGCGCAAAATGCACTTAGGCCAAAAATGAACGGAATAATAATAATAATAATAATAATAATAATAATAATAATAATAATAATAATAATAATAATAATAATAATAATAATAATTACGATAAAATAAATGATAAAAGTAATAATAATAAAAGTACTACTACTACTACTACTACTACTAATAATAATAATAATAATAATAATAATAATAATAACAAGTAATAAAAATAATAATTATTATAATTAATCAAAGCAAAAAATAAAATAACCCTATTTCAGTGTTGGGAGTCAAAATCAATTATAACATATGCAATAAATCATCGTAGTATAAGAGCTGCCTCATTATCACTATATATTTTTCTTTACAGGAGAAGCCTGACTTTCTCCCCCTTAAAAAATTAATCATTAGTCGATCTAAGAAAGCTTTTATCAGCCCCTCTTTAAAGCCTTGACTC
>SEYY01018453.1:0-10000 GCA_009176605.1 Armadillidium nasatum | reverse complement strand
ATTTAGTAGCTACACTCCTCATCCTCATTGTACTTGTGGTGCCCTGGTGAATTCTTGCAGGAGAAATACTAACGTAAGTTACCAAAGTAGAGACAAATCAGCACAGTAAGAAAATGGAATTTAGGTTTAATTTAATATAAATTTATTGAACCATGAAAGAGATAATTCAACAAATTTACTATTAAAAATATAATTATTTATTAGCTTGAGAGCCAATTTTTATTTTAAATTACAGTTTATTATAATTATCTTATATCATATATATATATATATATATATATATATATATATATATATATTATATATATATATATATATATATATATATATATATATATATATATATATATATATATATATATATATATATATATATATATATATATATATATATATATATATATATATGATTATATTAATGAGATGAAGGAATTCTGGACAATATTTTTTTGAGGAGGTAGACAGAATCAGAAAAGAAAGAATAAGGAAGATATATGGATGAATGAGGGGGAATAGTAGGCAGAACGAAGGAGGAGTATAAAGAGGGTTTAGACATCTGTGTTGGATGAATGAGGTTAAGATGTTGGGTATAGTGGTGAGATCTAAGGTTGAGAGGTGGAAAAAAAGGAAAGAGAGAGAGAGATAGGAGATGGGGTGAGGGATTTGAGAGGAGGAAGAATTTTAAGTCTAGAGGAAGGTCGGAGAGTTGTGGAGGACAGAGTGAGGTGGAAAGCGATAGTGACAGGAGGTGAAAGAATGCATGTATGGGGTATATGTGGGAGGATATTAGGGCGAGTACCACCCCACTAGAGTGGGAAAGGTGAATAGCGTAATAAATAATGAAATTATCATATATATATATATATATATATATATTATATATATATATATATATATATATATATATATATATATATATATATATATATATATATATATATATATATATATATATATATATATATATATATATATATATTATATATATATATATATATATTATATATATATATATATATATATATATATATATATATATATATATATATATATATATATATATATATATATATATATATATATATATATATATATATATATATATATATATATATATATATATATATATATATATATATATATATATATATATATATATATATATATATATATATATATATATATATATATATATATATATATATATATATATATATATATATATATATATATATATATATATATATATATATATATATATATATATATATATATATATATAGCAATGATGAAATTAAATAACAGAAAAGCTTTTGAGAAAGTAAGTTGATTTCCGAAAAATTTCTGTTTAGTTTCCTTTCTGATGTTGATCAGAAACGAAGAAACGAGATTGCGAAATTGCGAAATTGCGAAACCAGTACCGGAAGACCCTGAAAGGACAATTTCCTGCTTGTCATTTTTCATCGCGGTCTTTTTCTCGAAATTTTTCCAAATATTTGTTTAGTCCTCAAAAAATAAGTCTTCTGATATATAACTGCATTCTATTCATATATATATATATATATATATATATATATATATATATATATATATATATATATATATATATATATATATATATATATATATATATATATATATATATATATATATATATATATATATATATATATATATATATATATATATATATATATATATATATATATATATATATATATATATATATATATATATATATATATATATATATATATATATATATATATATATATATATATATATATATATATATATATATATATATATATATATATATATATATATATAATATATATATATATATATTATAATTCCATTTATATGGGAGTTTGTTTAGAAGATACTCCCATTCCATTTTTAGCAACGAATACAGTCTAACCTAACCTAATCTAACCTAACCAAACCTAAAAAAAAAACCGTATATTATTATTATTATTATTATTATTATATTATTAATATATTATTAATTATTATTATTATTATTATTATTATTATTATTATTATTATTATTATTATTATTATTATTATTATTATTATTATTATTATTATTATTATTATTATATTACTTTTTTATTATTATTATTATTATTATTATTATTATTATTATTATTATTATTATTATTATTATTATTATTATTATTTATTATTATATATTATATTATTATTATTATATATTATATATTATTATATATTATATATATATATATATATATATTATATATATTATTATTATATATTATATATTATTATATGTATATATATATATATTATATATATATATATATTATTATATATTATTATTATTATTATTATTATTATTATTATTATTATTATTATTATTATTATTATTATTATTATTATTATTATTATATTATCATTATTATTATTATTATTACTATGCTATCAAAAAGGATTATCCCCATTAATGGGATTATTTGAAGAAAATATTTTCAATTTCGAATATTTTTATATTAAAAAAATTATTTTTTTCTAATTTTAAAATGCAAATGACGAACTTTTCAAATAATTGGGAAAAAAATTGGAATTGTAATATATCTATTTATCTCTACACTAATTATCCTGTTATTATTATTATTATTATTATTATTATTATTATTATTATTATTATTATTTATTATTATTATTATTATTATTATTATTATTATTATTATTATTATTATTATTATTATTATTATTATTATTATTATTATTATTATTATTATTATTATTATTATTATTATTATTATTATTATTATTATTGTAATAAAAAACAACAACTGAGAGGGCGATGAGGTGAGAGCAGCTTGATGCCCAATTGGTTTGTTAAGACGTCCCGTTCATAACTACCTATAGGAAATGGCAAAGAGCAGTCCGCCAATATCAGTTTTACTCTCCTCCATCCAAACACTCTTCAGCCTTCTAGTTGTGGAACGTGCGCAATGTGCGTTTAAACTGTTAACTTTGACGTCGTTTGTTTGAACGGACATTTCCGCATTTTGCAATTAATATCAGATAGTGATTTCCCCCACACTAAATTCTAAAGTAAACAATGTGCTAGAAACATTATAAAATGGGGAGAGGCAAAGAAACTCTCCTTAAATTTAAATAAAACACATAATTTGATATTAAGGAATCAAAATAGCATGGGCAGCTTACTGTTAAAGCAAAAAATATAATTATTAGTCGAATAACGTCTGAAAAATTATTTGGTATTATCTTCGATGATAAACTCACTTTCAAAGAACATATTAATAGTCTTGTCAGAATGCTATCTTTTGCAAACTATGCATTCCTAAAGATCAAAGACTTTGTTCCCAAAAATATTCTAATAAAACATTTCCTACAGTCTTGTCTATCCCATCTACTCTATTGTCTGTCAATATGGAGTTGTGCAAGTGAATACTTGTTACAACCTCTGGTAACTATGAAGAAAAAGATAATTCATTTATTATCAGAATCGCGTAATTACTATGAACATACAACCCAACTTTTAAAAAGTTTATCTATTCTGAAACTTCAGGATAACTATAATCTCTCTGTAAGCAGCCACATCTTTAAAGCTATAAATAGAAGTGCGAGTCAAACTTGTAATTTACCTAAAAATAAAGAACCAAACTATGAGAACTACCAATTTCCGTTCCGTATCACAAAATCTTGAACACTGGACAAAGTAAAATACTTTCTAACTAAATTTCGAATCGCCATCTCATACAAGGGTATCTGTGAGTGGAACAGTCTCTCTATGACCTATCAGCAATCGCCCACTCTAGGGTCTTTTAGTAAAGAAATGGAAAAAATAATTATTATTGAAATACTAAAGAGAATTTATGTACTTATCTTCTTTAAATATTAGTTACAATTAATAATGATAATGATAATAATTGTAGTGATTGTTATTATCATTACTGCTTGATTTCATTTCAGTTTTGCAGTAATTTTATTATTATTATTATTTTCATTATTATTAGTTATTATTGTTGTTGTTTATTGTTTTAATTATTGTAATTATTTTAATTATTATTATTATTATTATTATTATTATTATTATTATTATTATTATTATTATTATTATTATTATTATTATTATTATAATTAGTACTATTAAAACTATCCTATTTTCATAGTCATGCACCACCCTTATTCAAGGAAACTTAACATATTGCAATTTGATCATCTTCTAAATCTCTCTCTCTCTCTCTCTCTCTCTCTCTCTCTCTCTCTCTCTCTCTCTCTCTCTCTCTCTCTCTCTCTCTCCTAGAGAAAATAAACAAGGTAATAAACAATAATACATGTGAATAAATAAAAATAAACCATCTAAATAGTCAAACCGAACGAGGAATAACCCTACGAAATGACACCAACCTAAAAACTTTCTACAGACTTTCAAAAGCACGTCAAACAGTAAGTTACACCTCCGTCATACTATATTATAACCTACCGCATGATATGAAAAATGAAAGATCAGTAAAATTATATACGTTCAAAATTAAAAAATGTACACAATTTCTTTCTGAACTATAATACTTATAAAAATAATAATAATAATAATAAAAATAATAATAATAATAATAATAATAATAATAATAATAATTAATTAGTTTATCAGAAAAAGTAATTAAAAGTTTGAACAATAATACAAAAAGGTCCTATATTAATTTAAATAATATTAAATTTATTATTATCATTATATTATTATTATTAGTTATTTTTTATTATTTTTATTATTATTATTATTATTATTATTAAAATAAATTTTTTTTTTTTTTACAGTATTCACTAGTATTATTTTTCCTATTATTAATATATTTTATTTATTATTATTATTATTATTATTATTATTATTATTATTATTATTATTATTATTATTATTATTATTATTATTATTATTATTTTTTTTTTATATAAATATTATGGTCGTTGAAAATTATTATTATTAATATCAGAAAACTCAGTGGTGTGATGTAGTGGTATTTTACAATTTTTACTATTATTGCTATTATTCTTATTTTAGTATTTTCATTCCTTATGTAATTATTATTATCATAAGTATCTATGAATCATCAGATTAATAATGATGGTAGTATTCATTATTATAACGATAATTATTATGGTCACAATTATTATAGTTATCATCATCATTGAATTATTATCATTGTTATTATTAAAATTGTTATTTTCATTATTATTATTGTTATTATTACTATTATTGTTGTTATTGTTATTATTAGTATTATTGTAGTAAATGATATCATAATTAAAGTTTCTGTTAAGGTTGCTAGCATGATAAACACTATCAGTAATATTACTAGAGATTTTTTACTTTAGTTTTTTTTAAATGAAATAAAATATTACATATGTATTAAACATTGGAGCTCACAGGAAACCACGGTGTTTTGGCCTTGAAGCCCATTTTTCGAAAACTGGACAATCATATCATTATTGTTTTTGAATTTAGTGGCAGAGTACCAACTATGAAATTGGAAACCTGTAAATATTCAATCTCTGAGTTATGTGAGCAATTTTTATTTTGATTATTATTATTATTATTATTATTATTATTATTATTATTATTATTATTATTATTATTATTATTATTATTGTTATTATTATTATTATTATTATTATTATTATTATTATTATTATTATTATTATTATTATTATTATTATTATTATTATTATTATTATTTAATTCCCATTATTTTTATTATTATTTATATTATAACTATTACTATTACCATTATTACTATCATTATTTTTATTATTATCATTATTATTTCATTTATTATCAATAATTATTACTATTTATTTTTATAACTATTACTCATTATTAAAATTCCACAAACATAATGACTCGTATATAAATTAGGCAAAACTAATATTAAAATATGTACTATTTATTTTTGAGTACATTATAATTAAAATAATAATTATTATTTATTATTATTGTTATTATTATTATTACTATTATTACTGTTATTATTATTATTATTATTATTATTATTATTATTATTATTATTATTATTATTATTATTATTATTATTATTATTATTATATTATATTATTATTATTATTATATTATATTATTATTTCCATTTTTATTATTATTATTATTATTATTATTATTATTATTATTATTATTATTATTATTATTATTATTACAATACATAAATACGTATACACAGATGTGGTAGTCTAATTAGCATATTAATATCACGAAGATCTTTCCATACATAAATAATTATACATCACCCAAATACGAAATTAAACCTTATGATGATAATAATATCGCGGTCAATTTAATCATTTTGAAGAAGATATTCAATGAGAATATAACGTAATTATTTCGCATTTCACTTCGCTATATTCGAACTATTTTAAGTGATCTTCGCGTCGATCTTCGAAATCCGATTTTGAAGATTCAGGAGAGATTGGCCGTTATGAGTAATTGAATTACTCTTTCCCAAAGCAATTTATTAACGCTTCTTCTATAATGGTACAACATTAGTTGTAAATTGCCCTTTTGTACTTCTATATATATATATATATATATATATATATATATATATATATATATATATATATATATATATATATATATATATATATATATATATATATATATATATATATATATATATATATATATATATTATATATATATATATATATATATATATATATATATATTATATATATATATATATATATATATATATATATATATATATATATAATATATATATATATATATATATATATATATATATATATATATATATATATATATATATATATATATATATATATTTTTTTTTTTGCTTTTATCCTTATTATAATTAAAATTTTCGTGTATTTTATTATTATTTTCTGATTTCTAAGGAGAGGGAAAAAGGTTTCTCACATAATCTCTAATATAAATAATAATAATAGCACTTTCAATTTGTATTTCTATCTCTGCCTCTTTCTGCCTCTCTGTCTGTCTGTCTGTCTCTCTCTCTCTCTGCCTCTGTCTGTCTGTATCTCTTTCTCTCTCTCTCTCTCTCTCTCTCTCTCTCTCTCTCTCTCTCTCTCTCTCTCTCTCTCTCTCTCTCTGCCTCTGTCTGTCTGTCTCTCTCTCTCTCTCTCTCTCTCTCTCTCTCTCTCTCTCTCTCTCTCTCTCTCATCTCTCTGCCTTTCTTCTTTATATAAAAAAAAATAAAAATAAAAAAATCTTATATGAAATAATGAGGCTCTTAAAGGGTGAAAAAAAACTCTCGAGAAACGTCTTTACCTGAAAATGAACTTTTTGCTTTTAAAGAAAGGTGTGAAGAAAAGCAAAGATAGTAAATATAGATATAAAATTAATAACTTTCACTCATATATATATATATATATATATATATATATATATATATATATATATATATATATATATATATATATATATATATATATATATATAAAGGAAAAAAAGTCTCCATTGGACACGTAGAGTGTTAAGTTTTTAAGAATATCTGACGGCGCTCCTGTGCACATTAAATTCGTTCTTTTCACAATACTCTCGAATATTATATATATATATATATATATATATATATATATATATATATATATATATATATATATATATATATATATATATATATATATATATATATATATATATATATATATATATATATATAATATATATATATATATATATATATATATATATATATATATATATATATATATATATATATATATATATATATTATCTGGCATTTTTGCAAAAAAATGTCAACTCTAACTTTGCTTCTTCCTCTTTCCCTCCTTTAATATCTTCCGACAGCACAACTGCTGTTTTACCTTTTCTAAAGCTGAACTCTTCGCTCAAACTTTTGCCTCTAATTCAACCTTAGACGATTCCGGAGCTATTCCTCCTCCTTCAACCCCCTCTAACTCGATTATGCCTAAAATTAGAATTTCTTCTAAAGATGTCATTTCTGCTCTCTCTGAGCTTAATACTAAGAAGACGTAACGGTCCTAATTTTATTCCTACTGTGGTTCTCAAAACTTGTGCTTCCGAGCTTGCACCCTGCCTTGGTAAACTTTTTCGTCTTTGTCTCTCTACTTCAACCTTCCCTTCTTGCTGGAAACGTGCGCTCATTCAGCCTGTGCTGAAGAAGGGGGACCCCTCTCAACCCTCCAACTATCGTACTATTTCTTTGACCTCCGTTCTCTCTAAAGTTTTCGAATCTATCCTTAACAGGAAGATTTGGAAACATCTCATTTCTTTTAATCTTATCTCAGATCGCCAGTATGGCTTCCGTAAGAAACCCTCTTTTCTTCTTTCCCTTCTCTCTGACTCTTGGTCCTCTGCTCTTCGGCATTTCGGTGAATCTTTTGCTGTCGCGCTGGACATATCGAAAGCCTTCGATAGAGTCGCACAAAAGCTTTGATTTCTAAACTTCCCTCTTTCTGTATCTATCCTTCTCTCTGTGATCTTCTCTCTAATTTCCTTTCCGGTCGTTCTATAGCAGCTGTTGTAGACGGCCACCGTTCTTCCTTTAAATCTATTAATAGTGGTGTTCCTCTAGGTTCTGTCCTATCCCCAACACTTTTTCTACTTTTCATTAATGACCTCTCTATTACCTCATCTACTATCCACTCCTATGCTGATGACTCCACCCTTCATTATTCCTTCCAGTTTGAAAAACGTCCCCCCAACAGCAGTTGTTAGACTCGAGAAGGGTAGCCTTGGAGCAACTAACCTCTGATCTTTCACGTATTTCAAATTGGAGCAGAGAAAACATGGTTGTTTTCAATTCCTCAAAAACTCAATTCCTTCATCTCTCCACTCGACACAATCTTCCACACAACTATGATATCTTCTTCGAAAACACACAACTCAAGCCTTCATCTGTTCTTAATATTCTCGGTGTTTCTTTTTCTCGCGATCTTTCTTAGAAAGATCACATTACTTCTCTTTCTAAACAAGCTTCTAAGAGGTTGGGTGTTCTGAGGCGCCTTCAGAATTACTTCACGCCACCCCAGTTGCTTGCTCTGTAAAGGGGTGTTGTTCGCCCCTGTATGGAGTACGCTTCGCACATCTGGGGTGGTTTCACACACACGGCTTTCCTAGAGAAGGTGGAGTCTAGGGCATTTCGTCTCATCAACTCTCCTGCTCTTACTAACTCTCTTCAATCTCTTTCTGCCCGTCGAATTATTGCGTCACTCTCTCTTTACTATTGCTTTTACAACGGACACTGCTCTTCTGAACTCTCTCGTCGCATACCTTCTACATTGAGAAGAGCTCGTGCGACACGTCTTTCTACACAGTCTCATCCTTTCTCTGTCCAACTCTCCGACCCCAGACTTAACCGCTATGCTCAATCTTACATGTACTAAACTGGTAAAGTCTGGACACACTTCTTTTCCCAACTTCCTTTGACTTGCACACTTTCAAACGCCGTGTATCTGGTCATGTTGGCTTAATTTCGACCATGATATAGATCTTTCCAACTCCGGTGGAATTTGTATGCCTCTGGCCTTTGCCCACCGGAGGATATAAATAAATATATATATATATATATATATATATATATATACGTATATATACGTTATATATATATATATATATATAATATATATATATAAATATATATATATATATATATATATATATATATATATATATATATATATATATATATATATATTATATATTATATATATATATATATATATATTAATATTAGGGATGGAGGAACCAAAATTTTTACGATACCGATAGATACGATACCTAAAAATTCCCCGAAGCGATACCCGATACCCGAAGTAGTAATGTACACCACAACCAGGTTGGGAATTTGCACTAGGAATTTGCAACAAGGCTAGGAATTTGCAAGGAATTTGCAAATTCCTATCTTCACGTACCTTTGTGAGGTGTTTTTGCGGTTTTATCTTAATTGAGATCTTGTTTTGCGGTTTTATC
>SEYY01018452.1:0-17500 GCA_009176605.1 Armadillidium nasatum | reverse complement strand
AGAAAGAAACAGAATAATAATAATAATAATAATAATAATAATAATAATAATAATAATAATAATAATAATAATAATAATAATAATAATAATAATAATAAACGTAGAAAAAGAGCAACAACAACACCATGAAGGAGAACAAAGAGAAGAATATCAACAAGAAAATGAAAAAGAAGAACAAAAAGAAGAAGAAGTAAAAGGAGAAGAAGAAGAAGAAGAAAAAGAAGAACGAGAAGAAGAAGAAAAAGTAGAACAAGAAGAAGAAGAAGAGAAGAAAATGAAGCAAAGAAGAAAGAAGAAGAAAAAGAACAAGAAGAAGAAGAAAAAGAAGAAGTAAAAAAGGATAAGAAGAAAAAGAAGGAAAATAAAATGTAGAACAAGAAGAAAAAGGATAAGAACAAGAAGATCAAGAAGAAAAAGAAACGAAAAAGAACAAGAACAAGAAAAAGAAGAAGTAAAAGAAGAAGAAAATTGAGAGATGTAATTTGCATGTATTTTGAGTGTACCTTTTTTGACGTTCAAATTGTAAAATAAATCTTGATTAATTATTAATTAATTAATTAATTAATTAATTAATTATTAATCAATCTTGAGACAATCAAATTTACAAAATAAATAGAAATTTATTTTATAAAAACGAAATTCGAAACATTAAATTAATTAAACATTAAATAAAATAAAAAAAAATTTAAAAAAAAAAAAAAAAAAAAAAAAAAAAAAAAAAAAAAAAAAAAAAAAAAAATTTTTTTAAAAAAAAAAAAAAAAAAAAGATGTATTAAAGAAACACAAAGAAAAAAAAATCATAGGTTCAGATTATAGTCATATTAAAATGACTTTAAATATAATTGCTAATTAAAATAAGCTAAAGAACCAAGACTAAAAACAAAGACAAGTCAAATAAGTTCAAGAATATTTAATTCAAAAATAAGCTTAAAGACAAGAATAATTAAACAAAGTCAAAAGAAAATGAGAGAAAATTCAAACAAGTTCAAACATAAAGTCACATATTAATAAGTCTGAATAAGAAGACAGTTACAATAAGCAGAAGAAAATGAAATGACAAATTAGCTTAAAATAAGTCCTATCAAAATAAGCTTAACGCCATGGATAGAAAGAAGAAGAAAAAAAGAAGAAAAGAAGAAAAAGAAGAACAAGATGAAGAACAAAAAGAAGAAGAAAAAGGAGAACAAGAAGAAGAAAAAGAAGAAGCAAAAAGAAGAAGAAGAAGAAGAAGAAGAAGAAGAAGAAGAAGAAGAAGAAGAAGAAGAAACAACAACAACAACAACAACAACAACAACAACAACAACAACAACAACAACAACAACAACAACAACAATAAAAAAAAGAAAAAAAAAAAAAAAAGCAGAAAAGGATAAAAAGAAGAAGAATAACAAGAAGAAAAAGAAGAAGAAGAGGAAAAAATTAAGAAGGAAAAGAAGAACAAGAAGAAGAAAAAGGAGAACAAAAAGAAGAAAAAGAAGAAGCGAAAATCAATAAGAAGTAACATGAAATTACATTTTAAAAAGGACATTTAAATAATAAAAAAAAATAAAAATTATAAAAAATAGAAAATGGAATCATGTCAAAATAGATTTACTGACAAGAACAAAATTAAATTAATAGAGAAACAAAGACATGTCATTAAGGCTAAAAACAATAACATCAAACTTAAGCCTAAAGACAAAGAGAATTATAATAAGACCCAAAGCAAAGACAAATGATATAAGATTAAAAATAAAAATGCATTAAAACAAAAATAAAAATGAAGACAAAAACTGAACCTTATAAGTAAAGTAAACTTATAAATAAGGTCCAATGAAAGAAGGCCTAAAGACAAGAAACAAAAACAAGCAAAGGAAGAACAAAAACAAAGACAAGTTAAATAAGATCTGTACAACATAATAAAGTAGAGAGCCAAACCTGACATTCGTATGTGCCTTGATCTCTGGTCTGAATGAACTTGGTTTGAAGAGACCAGTCATTTGATTCGTCGTTTCTTACCACATTGAAACCATCGTCATTGCTGTATGTCACAGGACAAGCCGTCAGTACGTTGATTGTCACGTCTCCTTATCCAAGATATATATATATATATATATATATATATATATATATATATATATATATATAATATATATATATATATATATATATATATATATATATATATATAAATATTATAACAGGTAAAATAAATAAAAGAAACACTATTACATGCATGTAAGGAAGATTTTCAGGTTCAGAACTTTATTAAAACATAATGAAAGAAAGATATTTAGTTTAAACAAAAGAAATTTATCCTTAGGTAATATTAAGAGAGAGAATGAAGAAGAGAGAGGGTGAGGGAGAGAGAGAGAGAGAGAGGAGGAGAGAGAGCGAAGGGGAGGGAGGGAGAGAGAGAGAGAGGGGAGGGAGAGAGAGAGAGAGATAGAGAGAGGTATTAAAGAGAAAGAAAGAGTTTTATTAAATTAAACAAATACAATCAATAATATAATCACAAAACACAGTCATTTTCAGAAAATTACGAATCCATAATATTATTTAAAGAGAGAAAAAGAGAAAGAAAGATAGTGTGTGTGAAAGAAAGAAAGAAAGAAAGAAAGAGAGAGAGAGGAGATTGATCTTAAAGCCGATATTATGGAGTTTCATTTTCTCCTCCAATGGTATTCCTTTCTCAAAACAAAAGAGTTGGAAGAACAAAAGACAAAATTTAAATCTCTTTTGGAGAGAGAGAGAGAGAGAGAGAGAGAGAGAGAGAGAGAGAGAGAGAGAGAGAGAGAGATAGAGAGAGAGAGAAAGAGAGAGAGTGGAAGAACAAAATACAAAATTTAAATCTCTTTTGGAGAGAGAGAGAGAGAGAGAGAGAGAGAGAGAGAGAGAGAGAGAGAGAGAGAGAGAGAGAGAGAGAGAACAAAAGACAAAATTTAAATCTCTTTTGGAGAGAGAGAGAGAGAGAGAGAGAGAGAGAGAGAGAGAGTGGAAGAACAAAAGACAAAATTTAAATCTCTTTTGATTTCGTTCAGGGTTTTGAGAATCATTCTTCGGAACGAATGAAACAAAGAGGGAAAAAGTCACACAAAAACAATGAACAATTCATGTTTCCTATTTTGTCTTTCTTATTTCTTTCTTTGCTCTCTAATATATAGAATAAGATACCTATTTTGAGCTTAAATTATGGTGCTTTGTTAATAAAAAAAGATATCTAAAAAAAATCTATTTAATTTATATTGCCGCGCGATAGGGCATAAAAATATAATATTGAACAATTTTTAGCATGACATTTGCAATTATAATAAATTTCCATTTATTTATTTATCTAATTATTTAATTATGTACTTTTTGCTACATTATAAGAAGCGGTTGCCCAAATCACCATTTCAAAACTCAAATTGAAATATGTGAATTATTAACCGTAGAGTTTTGTTCAAATTTCTTTTGTTGTTGAAAAAGTTTTGAAAAAATCGTTTTTTTTGTTCGGAAAATTCCTAAAGCGAAGAAATAAAATTCTTTAAAAAATATTAATTAAAAATTTTAAGACGTAGTATTGGTATGTTATTGACTATTTTACTCATTATTAAATTATCTATCTATCTATCTATCTATCTATCTATCTATCTATCTATCTATCTATCTATCTATCTATCTATCTATCTATCTATCTATCTATCTATCTATCTATCTATCTATCTATCTATCTATCTATCTATCTATCTATCTAATCTATCTATCTATCTATCTATCTATATCTATCTATCTATCTATCTATCTATCTATCTATCTATCTATCTATCTATCTATCTATCTATCTATCTATCTATCTATCTATCTATCTATCTATCTATCTATCTATCTTATTTATCTCCATATCTATCTATCTATCTATATATCTATATCTATTTTACTTTTTATCTAAAAACCTGTCTATCTATCTATTTTCATGCAAAAACCTATTAATCTATCTATGTTTTATCTAAAAATTTGTATATCTCTCTATTTATCTATTTTTCTATGTAAAGATCTATTCATATTTCAATCTATCTATCTATTTACCTATTTTTTGTCTAAAAATCTGTCTATCTATCTATTTTTCTATGTAAAGACCTATCTATCTATCTATC
This sequence comes from Armadillidium nasatum, assembly GCA_009176605.1. Classification (NCBI taxonomy): domain Eukaryota; kingdom Metazoa; phylum Arthropoda; class Malacostraca; order Isopoda; family Armadillidiidae; genus Armadillidium; species Armadillidium nasatum. The sequence goes on along the minus strand of SEYY01018452.1, from coordinate 13,385 downwards.
TATTTATCTATCTATCTATCTATATCTATCTATCTATTTAAGTATCTATCAATCTATTTATCCCCTTTTGTCTCTCTCTCTATACCTCCCTCCTTCACCCTATCTCTCTCTCCATTATCTCTTTCCTCTCTCTCTCTCTTCCATTCTTCTCTAAACATTTCTTTATCTCGAAACTTTCTACTTATTAAATTAAGAAATTAAAAAGTCATTAAAATTTTGAGTTTTTTAAAACAAATTACTTTCCACTTTGGAGCATATGTAAGTTTTTCTGTGTGAGTATTAATAAAGGGACACACACACACATACACATGTGTAGGAAATGTCTGACAACGTACATAGATTAGGATAATACCAAAAAGTTAAACTTTTAAGATAAAATTTCCGAGGAAAACTTATTAGTAGAATTTGCATCCTAATAAGGAAAAGTTGGAGACCAGAAAGAAGGAAAAGTTGGAGACCAGAAAGAAGGATGCAAAGTTTGGAGTCCCAACGTTTTATGGGATATTTCATTAAAGTTTTTCAGAAAGAGTGTCCAATTTTGAGATTTTGGGATTTTGGATTTTGGATTTGAGATTTGAGATTTGGGATTTGGGATTAATTATGGTTCAGTGAAAGAAAAATTCATTAAATTAACTTAGCAGTGGGATTTGGTTTCGGATTTGGGATTTGGGATTAATTAAGGTCGATTGAAGGAGAAATTCATTAAATGAACTTGGTAGTGGGATTTGGTTTGGGATTTGGGATTTCATTGAATAATTTTAACAGTGGGTTGGATTTTGCAGAAAATGATTTTTAAATGTACTTAAGATTCTGAACCACCATTAGAATAAAATTCATTAAAATAGGTTCATTAGTGGGTCTGATTTTGAAAAAGAAGTAAATCCTATAAAAAAAAGAATACAGAAAAAGGACAGAAAAGGACAGTATAGTAAAAAGGACAAATTCTCCTTACCTTTTTATCTGTCATTTTTCTGACTTTACAATGAAGAAAAGCTGTTGTTCCAATTTGAGCTGTTTGGTTTCTGGCTGTTAAGTTGCGGTAATTCATTAATCGGACGTCTTCACCCAACACAGATCCTTTTTCGGGGTCCCACATCTTCTGGGGGTTGTTTATGCTTTCTGTAATATATATATATATATATATATATATATATATATATATATATATATATATATATTATATATATATATATATATATATATATTATATATATATATATATATATATATATATTATATATTATATATAATATATATATATATATATATATATATATATATATATATATATATATATATATATATATATATATATATATATATATATATATATATATATATATATATATATATATATATATTAAATCTCTTATACGTATATCATGTTTTTTGCATCTACAATTTTACCAAAATATTCAAGCAATATTTTACGCAACATTTCTAAATTTAAGTTTTGCATAGTAATAATAATAAAAATAGTAATAGTAGTAGTAAAAGAAATAAGAAGAAGAAGAAGAAGAAGATAAAGAAGAATAGGAGAAGAGAAAAATAAGAAGAGAAGAAAAGAAAAGAAGAAGAAGAAGAAGAAGAAGAAGAAGAAGAAGAAGAAGAAGAAGAAGAAGAAGAAGAAGAAGAAGAAGAAGAAGAAGAAGAAGAAGAAGAAGAAGAAAAAGAAGAAAGAAGAAGAAGAATGAAGAAGAAGAAGAAGAAGAAGAAGAAGAAGAAGAAGAAGAAGAAGAAGAAGAAGAAGAAGAAGAAGAAGAAGAAGAAGAAGAAGAAGAAGAAGAAGAAGAAGAAGAAAAAAGAAGAAGAGAAGAAGAAGAAGAAGAGATAAATAGATAGATAGATAAATATGTAGATAAATAGAAAGAAGAAGATATAGGTAGATAGATAAATAGATATAGATATATAGATACTGTAGATAGAAAGATAGAAAGAGAAAACTGAACCACTGTTAGCTCGATCCAGTTGATAAGTCCTTGCTTGTGTAACTCTTAACTTTAACTTCTTCAAACAATTTCTTTTCTCATTTGTGAACGTTTCAAATCCTCCACAATCACAACATGTACAGTCGTGAACAGAAGTTCGTTCCTATTAGGCTGGAAATAAATATTTATATAAAATGGAAATCATGTCATAAAAGCTCTATTTTGAATAAAAAGAAAATAAAAACATTGAGCGGGGCTTAATTGAACTGTGATTGGCTGAATCTGAAATGATCCCTATTTATATAAATATTTATTTCAACATGTACGTTTGCCTTCTTTACATATGTACATGTGAACGTCTTTCTATGTACACTCATAGTATATGCTATTCCTAATCCACACATATGTTTATACTTGTATTTATTCCTATCATTTATAAATGTACATATGTATACACTAAGATTGCACAAACAAGTATCTGTGTACATCTTTTGCACAGATATTATACATGTGTATGTAACTTAATGTATACCTGTATGACCTTATTGGAAATCCCACTTCACCAAAGCGTAACACTTGAGAAGCCCTTTGAGGAACATCAATTTCCGCTTTTTGAACTTCACATTCAAATACATTTATTACAATTATATTTTTTTATTTTTATTTTTATTTATTTTATTTTTTTTTAATTACAAAAAGAAAAACTTTCTTTGAAGAAAATAATTTTTTATAACGAATATATTTTTTATTCTTATAGTATTTTATTTGGAGTTTATTTACATATGTGTAAGTGTGTGTGTATCCATTAATAAATGTGTACACGTAGATTATTCATACAATTAGAATATATACAAGATTTTTTTGTTTTTGAGTATATTTATTGTTGCATAAATACAATGATGTCATAAAGAAAATAAGAAGATCTGTTCATCAGATGAGTATTCGAACCCGAGACCCAAAGAAAGAAACTCCATTACTCTAACCATCTGACCACACAAGAAATATTCATAGAAAAGAAAATTATTTAATTGATTTTTAATTTTTTATTTTTTATTGATATTTTATTTTCTTTTAAAGAATTATCTTTATTTTTTTTTAATATTATTTATTTAAAAAATTTTTTTATTAACTTTAGTTAAATAAATTCTCATTTTTTCTCTGACGTAATTTTCAATATTTTTGTTATTTTACTACAAACTACCATGCTAGACTATTCCATCTTAATTCACGCATATTTATATTTGTGTTTGTATGTGTGTGTGCGTTTGTGAGAACATATGCCTGTGTGTGTGAGTTTGTGTGTAGGTGTATGAGCTGTGTGAGTTTGTATGTGTATTTATAAATTACTTTTCATTTAATCAAGTATTTAAATAGGTTTATTTATTCACTTTTCTTTCCAAACGCTAAATTTCCCCGTCCTAACTCCAGGATATAATGGATCTCCCACTCCCGCATACCCCTCTCCCCCTCTCCCTCTCCCTCCTTCTCCCTCTCTTTTCTCGTCATCTAATTCCGTTAAGAACAAAAGTCCAATATTTGTTTACGGTAATCGAACCACCGTTCGACTTCGTGTTTAGATCTTCATTTCCAAATATAGAAATTGTTCGCTTGAGTTCCATCAAAATTCCGCTACTTTTTAACAAATAAAGAAAAATTCCTCGTAACTCACTACTTTCCTGCAATTTGTAGAGGAATTTTGGCGCAATTTACGTAACTTAACGATGCGTATTTAAGACAAACATGCAAACTATTTTAAACGAGAAAAATAAAGGAAAAAATCTTATTTATTTACAGAAGAAAAAAGATAATGTAATAAGAAATAGAAAAGATTATAAGAATGAAATGGAATATATATATATATATATATATATATATATATATATATATATATATATATATATATATATATATATATTATATATATATATATATATATATATATATATATAAATAAAGTGTGGAAAATTTTACCTGTAATAATGTAGGCCGAGGAGTAGCCAATAAATATTGGTAGAAATAATATTGGAACTTCTTCAAATATTTTCATTTCTTCTGATCTCAAACGATTCTGAAAATAAACGCAAATATATATATATATATATATATATATATATATATATATATATATATATATATATATATATATATATATATATATATATATATATATATATATATATATATATATATATATAGAGAGAGAAGAGAGAGAGAGAGAGAAATTAGAATAAACTCATAACATTGATAAGAACTTTTTTAATATAAATTTTATTGTAATTATTATTATTATTTATTATTATTTTTAATTTTGCAAATTTTATTATTATTATTATTATTATTATTATTATTATTATTATTATTATTTCATATTTTACTTTTAATATTACAAATTTTATTATTATCGTTTTTCTTATTTATTATTATTATTTTTACATGTTTTAATATTATTGCTATTGTTTCATTGTTTACTTCCATTATTACTTATTATTATTATTATTATTATTATTATTATTATTATTATTATTATTATTATTATTATTAGTAGTAGTAGTATTAGTAGTAGTAGTAGTAGTAGTAGTAGTAGTAGTAGTAGTAGTAAGAGGTGTTTTTAAAAGAGCATTTAAAATGCAGACAAACATTAGCGGAACGACAATTTCAAAATGTTATCCAAAATTTACAAAACCAATTATTATCACAACCAATTAAGGTAAATGACCGACATTTTTTATTCAAATTTGTGTGTTCAATGCAAAAGTATGTGTTCATTTATGTGTACATGTCAGTAATTGTTAAAAAAAGTGTTCACCTATGTGTACATTTTAGTAATTGTTCATAAAAGGCTTAATAATTGATAGTTTGAAGATTGGGAAAAGAACTTATGAACATGACACTACCCTAAATTTGTAAGAACTAAAATGCTTTCAATTTGGTAATTGTTACTTTCAATTGTGGCTTTGTAATTAGTCTAAAGGTTTCTTTGACTATCAACAGGGTGGGTCAAAATATTTCCTTTTTTAGTTTTTTTAGTAACAGGGTGGGTCAAAAGGAAAGTTTTAGGATAATTGTTTAAGTTTTTTCATTTTTTATTTCTTTTTATAAAGATTATGGTTGGGGATTGGAGATTTGGAATTGGGGATTGGAGAATGAGAATTGGGAAAAGGGGTTAGGTATTGTGTATTAGGGGTTTGGTGGGGATTGGGGATTGAAATTGGGGATTAGGAATTGGGGATTGGAATTCGGGATTGGAATTGAGGATTGGGAATTGAATTGAATTGAATTGGAATTAGGAATTGGGATTGGGAATTGGGGGATTGGGGATTGGGAAATGGGAATTGGGGATTAGGGATTAGGGATTAGGGATTGGGGATTAGGAATTAGAGATTGGGGATTGGAATTGGGGATTGGGATCGTATATTAGAGATTGGGAATTGGAGATTGGGAGGGATTGGGGATTGGGGATTGGGGATTGGGGATTTGGGAATGAGAATTGGGGATTAGGGATTATTGATTGGGGATTAGAGATTGGGGATTGGGGATTGGAATTGGGGATTAGTAATTGAGGATTGGGGATTGGAGTAATTGAGGATTGGAGATTGGAGATTAGGGATTGGGGATTGGGGATTGGTGATTGGTGATTGGGGAATGGAAATTGAGGATTAGGGATTAGGGATTGAGAGTTGGGATCTGGAGATTAGAATTAGGGATTAGGGATTGGGGATTTGGGATTGGATATTAGGAATTGGGGATTGATGATTGGGGATTGATGATTGATAATTGGGGTGGGTGGTGGGCATATTAAAAGGCGTAATTTCAACTAATAAATTAAATTGTATTTTCAAAATGTGGTTTAATAAACCAATTAAAATTTCAATTTTAAAATTAAAATTTCTCTTTTTTCAAAAAGAATTTCAAGTATTTATATTAAATAGCTTTCTAAAACAATTATATTTATATATATATATATATATATATATATATATATATATATATATATATATATATATATATATATATATATATATATATATATATATATATATATATATATATATATATAAAGGGTGGTTAAATTTTAAGGGCCGATGTTGATTTTGAATAAAACACAAATTACTTAGGAATTTATTGTCATTTCTTTTTATTATGATAATATGGTATGGTTCAATTATGTATGGAACAAAATATCGGCCAAATGGCCGCCGCGACCTCGGCGGCACACCTCCATCCGATGGTCCAAATTTTCGATGACGCTGAGGCATAATTGGGGTTCTATGCCGTTAATGTGCCGAATTATCTCATCCTTTAGCTCTTGAATTGTTGCTGGCTTATCGACGTACACCTTTTCTTTCAAATAACCCCAAAGAAAGAAGTCCAACGGTGTCAAATCACATGATCTTGGCGGCCAATTGAGATCGCCACCACGTGAGATAACACGGCCATTGAATTTGTCGCGCAAAATAGCCATTGTTTCGTTAGCTGTGTGGCAAGTGGCACCGTCCTGTTGAAACCACATATCGTCCACATCCATACCTTCCAATTCGTGCCATAAAAAGTTCGTTATCATCTCACGATAGCGAACACCATTCACAGTAACTGCCTGACCGGCCTCATTTTGGAAAAAAATACGGCCCGATGATGCCGCCAGCCCATAAACCACACCAAACAGTCACTCTTTGTGGGTGCATTGGTTTTTCGACAATCACTCTTGGATTAGCATTCGCCCAAATGCGGCAATTCTGCTTATTGACGAATCCACTGAGGTGAAAATGTGCCTCATCACTGAAGATGATTTTCCTCGAAAATTGATCATCCACTGTTGCCATTTCTTGCCACCATTCTGACCATTGACGACGTTTTGTATGGTCAAGAGGCTTTAGTTCTTGAGTCAATTGCACCTTGTAAGCGTTTAAATGCAAGTCTTTATGCATAATGTTCATCAACGACGAGCGTGAGAGGTGCAATTGTTGGGCACGACGACGAGTTGAAGTGGATGGCTCCTCAGCCACACTATCGCGAACAGCAGCAATATTTTCTGCAGTACGAGCTGTACGAGCATGCACTGGTCTTTTCAAATCTCCTACAGACCCGGTTTGCTCAAATTTTTTCACGATTTTTCCGATTGTACGCACATTTGGACGATTAAATTGACCAAAAAAATCACGAAGTGCACGATATGCATTTTGATTTGAACGCCCATTTTCATAATAAGCCTGAATAACTTTAACACGTTGCTCCATTGTGTATCTTTCCATGGTTCAAATTGAGTAAGTCTGAAATTGAAAAAAGTCAAATGAAATGCAGTAAAAAACTTGACGTTTAGGTGTGGTTCACATTCAACATCGGCCCATACAATTTAACCACCCGTTATATTGCATTTATTTATTTTAGATATGTAAATAATAGTTGCTAATTCCGTAGATTTGCGTTTCAAAATTTTTACATTTTTTCGTGAATAAAAACATTTTAATTTAAATCTTCATTTTATGTTGTTGTTATTCATGCTTTTGTTATTCTTATCTTGTACGTGAATTTATTATCTAATTTTGTTTCTTATCAGTGTTAATTTTCTTATCGTATATTCTACTTTTTTTTTTAACTTATTACTTTAATATCTATTATAACATTATTTTATCTATTTTTATTTATTATATTAAATTATCTTATATTATCTAATATTGTTATCTTATATCTTTTTGCTTATTATATATTTTCTAAACTCTTAGTACAATAATTTTTATTTTTACTATATTTTATTATTTTCTCATAATATATTTGCATTTTCAGTCCATCTTTCAAACGCGTAAATTCAAAGAATTTTATCACCAAAACCATAATAACGAATAACTCAAATATCGACAATTCCTAAAATCTTCATCAAAATATAATATACGTAAATTAATACCCTGCATTAAAAAGAATTACAGAAATCTAAATTTCGAAATAATCGTTATTATTCAAGTATCGTTGATCCCTATTCATTTCCGAAGTCTTGGGTGAGTGCAATTTAAAACTCTGAATTATTATTTTGAAAATGGCTCAACATGAAACGTTGCATGTTCAAAAATATTACGTTTTCCAATCACGTCAGACCTATTATATCTATTTCCTTACGAGAGATCGTTATATTTGTATAATATGCAACGTACGTACATATATATTATATATATATATATATATATATATATATATATATATATATATATATATATATATATATATATATATATATATATATATATATATATATATATATTGCATAAAATATATGTATCTGCATACATATAAATAAAAATAATAATAATAAAGAATAAATAAATAAATTAATGGATAAATAAATAAATAAATAAAAATTGCATTCAACATTTCCTTTATAAAAATTCTAAAGCTTTTGTTTATTTTTCAATGGAAAGTAAACAAAGGATTAATAAAAAGAACGCAAAACTTATGAAAGCGTGCTTCAATACAGTAAATATATCGCTTTTATTATTTTTCATAAATTGAAATAAATAAAAATATCTCATAATTTTCATCATTATTTTAATTTCAAAATCTTCATGAAAAATTCAAGTTGTAAAAAATCATTTATTCAAAAGTATTTTGCCATGAAAGTTTTTGCGCTTCACGACTTAATCGATATTATTGTTTATATTTTAATTAATAAAGGAAACCAAAATTTGAAATATAGGTAGGAAATCAAAAGAAAGCATTATTGTTTTATCATTAAATTCAATTACATAATTTGTTTACCATCTATTTTAAAGTTTTTTTCACATGCATATTTAAGTTTTATAATCATTTCATTGAATTATTTATGCTCAAAAGTTTCTTCTCAAAGGAATTTAAAAGTAAAATTAAATTTCTAAGAAATCTTTACTACATTTTCACATTTTTAAAATCAGTTAGTCAAATTCGCATGTTTGTGTGCGTGTGTTCGTTTCTGTATATGTATGTGTGTGTGTACGTGTAATCAATTTCGCTTTTAAAATTCTGCTTTGTTTAATGAAGAAGGAATGAATATTTGCCTTCAATTTACATTGGAACAAAAGTATTACTATACAAAAAGGGCTACTCATTAACACAAAGTTGCTTCTCCAGCCAAAAGGCTTGCTATGTCTAAACAAGGAATAAACTATACAGAAATATACATACATCTCGGTAACTCTTTAGGGTTAATGTTAAAAAAATCCATATTCTTTTTAAAATTTGAAAAAATTTTGTAACTGTTTACTTTAAATATTAAATATTTAACATTTTTGATGGATATCCCTGTCTTACATGTCAAGAGTATTTGCTTTCTTTGACAGATGTGTATTTCATTTATAAATGCAGAAAATTTACAAGAAATATACTGTCAAATAGGAAAACCAAGTGAAAAATTTTTCCTTGTATTGACAGAGAAACATTTTGGATATTTATTTTATTTTTTATGAAGACTTTTTAATGCTTCAAAAGTCTTTTATGTAAAAGTTAAATTCAAAGACGATTGATGAAGATTTACTAAATAATTTAAACTTGGATCTTCATTTTGTGATATAAATTATCAAACTATGAACAAATAATAGTCGGGAGAATATATTCAGTGGGAAACAGCATCTAAAAGATATTAATTAATTTTATAGTAAATTATAGGGTAATCCAGTATATATATATATATATATATATATATATATATATATATATATATATATATATATATATATATATATATATATATATATATATATATATATATATATATATATATATATATATATATATATATATATATAAATATAATAATGAGGTTCATTATCGTAAAGTTACTCTAGTCTTAAAATCTTTATAAAGCTGTGGTGAAAATATAATTGCAAACAGTAAGATGTTTGAATTCGGAATGTGAAGCACAGTGTCGATTTTTTAGTGTTCCTTTTTAATACCTTTATGAAAAGATCCCAGAGGAAATATTATTTTACTAATGGAGTCATTTCGTAATGACTAGTTTAGTCGAATTTGTAGTTCGGGTAGTCGGAGTGTGAGATAGAATAAAAAAAAATATTAAAAATAAGTTTGTACCAGAGGTAAATAATCTGATATTTAATATATAACATTAAAATATTTTTATTAATAATAATAATAATAATAATAATAATAATAATAATAATAATAATAATAATAATAATAATAATAATAATAATAATAATAATAATAATAATTAACCAATGTCGATAATTATAACTTTTCAATAAATACATTCAATTTTTTCTCGTAAAAATAAAGGAAATAAAAAAGTTAAAAAGAATACTTGGCAAGGTTGCCAACTTTTAACGACAATCTTGTATAACCTCAATTTGATGACAAAAAACAATTAAAGTAAAAATTCGAGTTTTTTCAGCTTCGAAAAGTTAATTAGCAATTTAATTACGATAAAAAAAGAAATCATTCTTAAATCTTTTAGAGCTTCACCGAAAATTTTACTGTTATTTATTTAGGGAGGAAAATTTCTTCTTTTTTTCTATTTTTCCCCTTTTTCAGAGAAAAAGGAATTTTTTCCTCTTTTGTTGTTAGATTTTGCTCCTTAATGGAAAAGATCTTATTTAATATTCAATAAAAATTATATTTTTCTTTCTTTTTTTCTAAAAGATTATAATTACCAACCACGATTCAAAATTAATTAGAGAAATTCGAATATCTTTGAAGAGTAAAAAGAAAGAGAATGGAAGAGAGAGAGAGAGAGAGAGAGAGAGAGAGAGAGAGAGAGAGAGAGAGAGAGAGAGAGAGAGAGAGAGAGAGAAAGGGAGAGAGAACAAAGGAGTTATTTTATCTGTTTCTAAAACATGATCCTTAAAAGTTAAAAAGAAAGAGCACACAAAAATATTCAAAGATTAAACTTTGAAAACAATGATGAAGCTCCTTTTCAATAATGCACTGTTCTCTTTTCTATATAGATTAGCAGTATATATATATATATATATATATATATATTATATATATATATATATATATATATATATATATATATATATAATATATATATATATATATATATATATATATATTATATAATATATATATATTAAATATATAATTAAAGCGAAATGTGGAAAAGAAAAGTAAGCATTATTATTTTATCATTAAATTCAGTTACATTATTTGTTTACCATTTATTTTAAAGTTTTTTTCACTTGCAAATTTAAGTGTTACAATCATTTCATTGAATTATTTATGCTCAAAAATATCTTTCAAAGGAATTAAAAGATAAAATCAAACTTCTAAACAAATTTTACTATATACTCACATTTTTAAAGTCAACTACGCAAATTCGCATGTACGATTTTGTGCGTTTGTGTTTGTGTGTTTGTCTGTGTGTGCATGTGTGTACGTGTAATCAATTTCGCTTTTTAAAAATTCTGTTTTATTTACTGAAAAAGGAAAGAATGTTTGCTTTCAATTTACATAGGAACAAAGGTATTAAAATACAAAAGGGCTGCTCATTAACACAAAGTTGCTCCTCTTATCAAAAGGCTTGACTACATCTCAAAGAAGCCAAAACTATACAGAAATACAAATACATCTCCGTAATTCTTTAGTGTTAATGTATAAAAAAATCCAAGTTTTTTTAAAAATTTAAATAAATTTTGCAACTGTTTACTTTAAACATTAATTATTTTACATTTTTGATAGATATCCTGCCTTACCAGTCAAGAGAATTTGCTTTCTTTGACAGATGTGAAATTACATTAACAATTGAAGAAAATTTACAAGAAATATACTGTCAAATAAAGCTTTACTTCTTTTATGATAAGAAAAGCATTACTGATATTTTCTTCAGAAGATTTTAATGCTTCCAAAAGTTTTCATGCAAAAGTCAAATTCATAAACGATTGATGAAGATTTACTAAATAATTTAAATCTCAATCTTCTTTTTGTGATATAAACTAATAAACTATGAACTAATAATTTTTGGAAGAATATTTTTAGTGGGAAGCATCATCTGAAAGATATTAATTAATTTACAATCAATTACAGGGTAATCCAAAACTCAATCCCAAAATACAATTTTGACAATATATGGTGGAAGGACTTAGAAGGATCATGACTCCTTCCTTCAATATTTTGTGAAAATTAAGACTATATATATATATATATATATATATATATAATATATATATATATATATATATAATATATATATATATATATATATATATATAATATATATATATATATATATATATATATATTATATATATATATATATATATATATATATATATATATATATATATATATTATATATATATATATATAATATATATATATATATATATATATATATATATATATATATATATATATATATATATATATATATATATATATATATATATATATATATATATATATATATATATATATATATATATATATATATATATATATATATATATACTAATTAAAAAAAGACAAAAAATTTAGTTATTAGGCTTCACTAATATTCAATTTATTACTTATTTTTACCCGCATTCATTTTAAGTTCACACTAAATTTTTACGTTTTTTTCGACCGCTGAAAATAGTTTCTTCAATTAAGCTTCAACCTATATATATATATATATATATATATATATATATATATATATATATATATATATATATATATATATATATATATATATATATATATATAATATATATATATTTTGAAGTTCATTATCGTAAAGTTACTCTAGAGTCTTAAAACCTTTATAAAGCTGTGGTAAAAATATAATTGCAAACAGTAAAATGTTTGAATTCGGAATGCGAAGCACAGTTTCGATTTTTTAGTGTTCCTTTTATAATACTTAATGAAAAATTCCCAGAAGAAACTATCTTTCAAATGAAGTCACTTCGTAATGACTAGTTTTGTCGTATTTGTAGTTGGGATAGTCAGAGTGTAAGAGAAAATGAAAATATATAAAAAAAGATTGTATTAGATGTAAAGAATTGAAAATTAATTAATGTATAATATTAAAATAATAATAATAACAATAATAATAATAATAATAATAATAATAAATATAAAATAATATTTATTATTTATATTATTAATAAATATGATAATAATAATAATAATAATAATAATAATAATAATAATAATAATAATAATAATAATAAATAATAATAATAACTAATTATAAACTAATGTCGATAATTATATCTTTTCAATAAAATATAATTAATTTTTTCTCGTAAAAATAAGTGAATAAAAAGTTAAAAAGAATTCTTGGCAAGGTTGCCAACTTTTAACGACAATCTTGTATAACTTCAATCTCACGACTGAAAAATATTAAAGTAAAAAAACTGATTTTCTTTCAGCTTCGAAAAGTTAATTAGCAATTTAATTACGATAAAAAAGAACACATTCTTAATCTTTTAGAGCTTCACCTCAAATTTTACGTTTTTTTTTTTTGAGGTAGGAAATTTTCTTCTTTTTTTCTATTTT
>SEYY01018451.1:32500-67500 GCA_009176605.1 Armadillidium nasatum | reverse complement strand
TTTTTTTTTTTTTTTTTACTAAAAAGTTCACATCTCACGGGCATTCCTATTCAGGAGAGGAACTTTTCTAGTAGTATATACCTAGGATCCCAAGTGGGATCGAACCGGCGCCCTCAAGCACGTGAGTAATCACTTTACCGTTTGAGCCACGGTAAACGATATATATATATATATATATATATATATATATATATATATATATATATATATATATATATATATATATATATATATATATATATATATATATATATATATATATATATATATATATATATTTATATGGATCGGATGTATATTTTTTAATTTTGCGGATGCGGATGCGGATGTTGAAATTTTAAAGTGCGGATGCATAAAAATGCGGATGCAATAAAAATAACACATTTTAACACAATGCGGATGCACACAATATTTATGCATGCATATCATATATATATATATATATATATATATATATATATATATATATATATATATATATATATATATATATATATATATATATATATATATATATATATATATTATTGCTCCTTTTAGCTTAATCTTAATATATTGGAGTGAATCTTGCTTTGTCTCGGGGGACGCTTCTGTCTCTGCTGAAAATAGGGGCCGTAATCCTTGACGGGATGGGCAATTCATTCCATCTTCAACTAAATCTTTTCTCCTCAAAATCCTTGGTTCGATGGCAATTGTTCTCTTGCCCTTCGGAGAGAGACAATGCTTATCGTGAATGGAAAAAACTCTCCTTCTCCTATCACTCTTGCTAATTTTATTCAGCTCGGAATCGTTGCAGGATGTTCTTCGACGGACTAAGCGTACTTTCATTAAAAAGGAAGTGCGCTGACCTCCATGGCTCTCCTACTGATAAAAATTTCTGGCCTCTTGTCAAAAATATCTCTAACAACTTCTGTAAATCTGCCTTTCCTCCTCTTATTCGCTCTGATGGTTCTGTAGCTAATACTCCTTCTGAAAAGGCTAATCTCTTCGGCCTCCTTTTTTCATCTAATTCCACCCTGCTCGATTCTGGCATCCCTCCTCCTACTCCTTCTCCTCTCAGGTGTCCCATGCCTCTACCTATAATTACTCATGATCGGGTGCATGGGATCCTGAAATCTATGAACGTCAGGAAGGCCAGTGGCCCGGATGGCATTCCCCTCGTGTTCTGAGGGAGTGTGCTTCCGAGTTGGCCCCTGTCCTCGTTCAGCTCTACTCTCTATGCCTTAATACTAATACTTTTCCTCTATGCTGGAAGCGTGCATTTGTTCAGCCGATCCCGAAAAAAGGTAGCCGTTCTGACCCTTCTAACTATCGACCTATAGCTCTCACTTGTGTTCTATCTAAAATTTTTGAAACTCTCCTCAACTCTCATTTCCTGGATCATTTGGAGTCTCATTCTCTTCTCTCTGATCACCAGTATGGCTTTCGTCGCTCGAGGTCAACTGGTGACATACTTTCCTATCTTACTGATCTATGGTCTTCTGCCCTTAGGGACTTCGGGGAGTCTTGTGTGGTGGCGCTTGACATATCCAAGGCTTTCGACCGGGTATGGCATGCGTCACTGCTCTCTAAGCTCCCTTCCTTTGGGTTTCCTCCTTCCCTTTGCTTACTCTTGTCTAGTTTTCTCTCAGATCGTTCCATTTCGGCAGTTGTAGATGGAGCGACCTCTTCCTCCTTTTCTGTCAACTGTGGTGTTCCTCAGGGTTCTGTTTTATCTCCAACCTTATTCTTACTTTTCATTAACGATCTTCTCCACTGCACTTCTAACTCTGTTCACTCTTATGCTGATGATTCAACTCTGCATTCTTCTACTCATTTCAAATCTGCTCCCTCTTTTGCTTCTAGACTTGCTTCTCGTCTTCAACTTTCCGATTCCATTCTTGCCGATCTGGATGGATTTCCCGGTGGGGTCATAGCAACCTTGTAAAATTCAACTCTTTAAAAACTCAACTTCTTCACATCTCCCTCTCAAAAACACCTCCTAACTTTCCTATCCTCTTCGATGGCTCTCCGTCTCACCTGTAAATAACATTAACATTCTTGGTCTAAACATAAACAACAAACTGTCTTGGAAACCACATATTACAATGGTTGCTAAAGCGGCCTCTAAGAAGCTGGGAGTCCTGTTCAGATTGCGAGAATTTTTTTCTTCTGAGCAGTTACTCCAAATATATAAGGGTCTTATTCGTCCTTGTATGGAGTACTGTTCTCACATTTGGGGGGGCTCCGGCTCCTCCTCTCTTCTGGATAGGGTTGAGTCAAAAGCTAAGAGATTAATAAACTGTCCCCTACTTTCAAACTCACTTGACCCTCTGTCTCTGCGACGTGACGTTGGCGCGCTATCTCTTTTCTACAGGTACTACAATGGCAGGTGCTCGAGGGAATTGGCCTCTCGCATTCCTCCACCGTTGCGTCGTCCTCGTTGCACAAGGGGTGCCCTGCTTTCGCACCAATTTTGTGTGGACGTAGGAAATCCTAGGCTAGCTCGTTGTGGTATCTCCTTCTTTCCAGCCACTTCTATTCTGTGGAACTCTCTACCATCATTTATTTTTCCTCCTGTATTTAATCTTCCACTCTTCAAGGCTTCCGTCTGCGCCCACCTGAGGGCTGTGCGTTAGGTGTGTGTGTGTGTGTTTTTGAGCTTTGTGCGTGTGTGTGCCCCCTCTTGAAAAGGCTCTGCGTGAGTGGTGGCGTTCTTAAAAAAAAGAAACAGAAAGACAAAAAAATGAATGCAACATATAATTAAAATTTACATAAATTACGTAAACTTATCTGACGTTTTCGTTTAATTATTAGTAAAACCATCATCATGAGAAAAAAAGTTTAAAGTAAAAGGAAACAACACAAATGAATTGATCAAAATAACAAAATTTTTTTGGAAAAATACACATCAAATATAACATAAAATGTTTAAAATTATAAAAGTTAAAACATAACACAGATTTAAAACTGAACAGCCAAAAAAAAACATTAAAAGTATATAAAGATTTTTTTTTTTTACGAGGCATATGCCCCTGTACTTCAGGCAGTTCAAGTGAACCACAAGCTCCGAGAGGTGGTAATGCTCTCAGTACATAAAGAACTGGAAAGAATATTGACTTATATTGAAATTAACTTTTAACACGCGGTTGGTTGGTAAGTACAGACAATACAGGATAATGTATAAAGGACAGATACATAATCGTATATATATATTATATATATATATATATATATATATATATATATATATATATATATATATATATATTTATTATAATATATATATATAATTATATATATATATATATATATATATATATATATATATATATATATAATATATATAAAAAAAAATAAAAAAAAAAAAAAAAAAAAAAAAAAAAAAAAAAAAAAAAATAAAAAAATATATATATATATATATATATATATATATATATATTATATATATATATATATATATATATATATAATATATATATATATATATATATATATATTATACATATATATATACATAATATTATAATATATATATATATATATATATATATATATATATATATATATATATATATATATATATATATATATATATATATATATATATATATATATTATATATATATATATATATATATATATGACCACTTCTTTTTATTTATTTACTTATTTTTCAAATTCGAAGAATGACTTTAAGACTACCTCAAGTTTGCAGTAGCTATTCGCGCGACCAGCACTGGCATTTTTGGACGCAATCAAGTTGACTGCATTGATTTTATTTTTTTTTTTGCAATTTTTCTTATCCCTTATTTTTTTCCTTTCCTTTCGCTTTTACTTCCAAATACATAACGGCTTTGGGATTCTTCAATCAACTAATCACTACTATTACCAATATTTCATTTTTTATTACTATTCAAATATTATTATTTGTCGCGCCAGGTTTGCTCCACCACGAAAAGCCGTTACATGATATATGTCGTATATTCTGAAAGCAAAGAAACGTTCTTTAAAACGAACTTTCTCATAGGCTTTAGAGACTAAAAAACCAGTTGAAGTAGGCACTCCTATTTCGGATTCTGAGAAAACGGTTTTGTGGAAGAGGCACTTGAGAAAGATCGAAGTATTGGTAGAGAGTTCGTAAAGTATTCTTTAAAATTAAAATCAGAGAAGAAAACAATGATTATTGTAGTTGAACATTCGAAGCACCTTCGCAAAAGGTTTCCAGTGTTCCACCATTTATTGATGTAAGGAAAAATCTCGTTTCCTTTCTTTCCCCGTAAGGGAAGCCTTAGGGATGTTTCATGAGAAGAAAGGCAGTCAACGTTACCTCCTATTGTCTCTATCCTCAATTTTCAGCCAAAGGTGGTTGTTGCTCATATGTGCGCAACGATGTTTTTAGATCTCGTGTCTCTAATTTGGAGTCTCCTGAATTATCTACTCTATGGCTTAAGCTCTCTTGCAATTCTACTACTAAATTTATTTGTTCTGTTTATTTATCTCCTAATTCTACGGACTATCCAAAATTCTTCGACTATTTAAACTCCAAAATAGAGCACATTCTCTCTTCTCCTTTCTCCGAAATCATCGTTTTAGGTGATTTCAATGTTCACCACCGCCAATAGCTTTCATTCTAGTTCTCATGATCCAGCCGGTGAACTCGCCTACAACTTTTCTATCCAGAACAGCCTTGAGCAGTTGGTGCAACTCCCTACCCGTATCCCTGAACGTCTCGGTGATGAACCAAACATACTTGATCTTTTCCTTACTTCTTATACTTCTCCTTATACTGTTAAACTCTTTCCTCCTCTGAGTTCATCTGATCCCCTTCTTATCTCCGTAATCTTGTTCGGTCTCTTCAAGTCTTCCGCAAGAACGGCCCCCGTTTTCGGCGAGGAGACGTTTTGTAGCACTTCGGTGCTACTAACTGGTCTGATTTCTACTCTGATTTCCCATGGAATGATTATTGCTTTCGTGGGAGGGGTCCCTCGGAGTGTGCTGAGCGTATAACCGAGGTGATTCTCTCTGGCATGGAGGCGTACATTCCATATTGTTTCCCTTCTACTAAACCTAACAAACCTTAGTTTAACTCTACTTGTTCTCGCGATATCCGACGTAGGGATGCTGCCTTCAGAGATTACCGTCGTCTTCAAACTCCTGAAGCTCATTCAATTTATATTTCATCCCGGAATCGTGCAAAATCTATTCTTCGAGATACTAAAAACTTTTCTCCGCCGCAAATGCAATAATATTTCTGGATAATCTTCCCCTCGCCCTTTCTGGCATTTTGCAAAAAATGTCAACTCTAACTTTGCTACTTTCTATTTCCCTCCTCTAGTTTCTTTTGATGGCACAGCTGCCATTTTACCTTCTACTAAAGCTAAACTCTTGGCTCATACTTTTGCCTCTAACTCTACCTTCGACGATTCCGGAGCTATTCCTACTCCTTCAACACCCTCCAACTCATTTATGCCTAATATTGTAATTTCTTCTAAAGATGTCATTTCTGCTCTCTCTGAGCTTAACACAAATAAGGCGTATGGTCCTGATGGTATTCCTCCTGCGGTTTTCAAAACTTGTGCTTCCGAGCTTGCTCCCTGCCTTGGTAAACTTTTTCGTCTGTACCATTTTACTTCGACCTTCCCTTCTTGCTGGAAACGTGCGCTCATTCAGCCTGTGCCGAAGAAGAAGGACCCCTCTCAATCCTTTAACTATCGTCCTATTTCTTTAACCTCCGATCTTTCTAAAGTTTTCGAATCTATCCTTTAGAGGTGGACCGGATATCCGCATCCGCATCCGCAACTGCGGATATCCGCATCATTTTTCCAATATCCGCAATTGGATATCCGCAACCGCATCCGCATTTGCGGATAGTAAAAAAATAAAAGAGTGAAAAATGTAAATTGCTTTGCACACCAAACTCAGATAGTAGTTAAAAATTCCATTATGAGTCAAAAATGTGTATCCGATTTAATAACCAAATGTAGGTTAATTGCTACGCATTTCAATCACACTCGTTGTAGCCCAAAATGAGCTGAAGAAAATACAAACAAGATTAAATGTTCGTCCACTTTCTGTCATGCAAGATATTCAAACACGCTGGAATAGTAGTTTGCATATGCTTGAGAGGATGAGCGAAATTAATGAGGACATTTGCCTTTATGCTTCAAGCAGCACAAAAATAAAGCCTCTAACAGCTGACGAAAATGACATTTTAAATAATTGTATTAATATCCTTAAGCCTTTTGAAGAATTAACAAAGACTATAAGTTCAGCTGAATCATGTTTGTCAGATGTGATACCCTTGTTTCAACATTGTAAGTTGTGTTAACAAATGTTATTAAGTCTAAGGGAGTTTTAAGGATGACTGAAACATTAATGAAGGAGATGAATGACAGATTTGAAAACCTGGAAAATGATGATACTAGCTTAAACAATTGGAACCATTTTAGATTCTAGGTACAAAACAAAATTTTTTTAAACCACTTGTTTTTGAGAATTTTAAAATCAAATTAGGATGCTTATGCGATGAGATAATAGAAACAGCTAAAATAACGCCTTTTTCAAGAAGAAGCAAAAGCTCTCAGATACAAAAGAAACAAAATCTGTTAGCTTAAGCATTGCTAAATCAATGAAAGATCTTCTAGCTTCCAGCAGAGATGAAGAATCACAGTCAGAAGTGTCAAAGGATACAATATAGATTATCCAAAATTATCTAAAACTCCCACGTTTGGAGGCAGATAAAGACCAACTGGTTTGGTGGAGAGATAATTGCAAAAGTTTCCCTTTTTTTGCTGAGCTGGCAAGGACTTATTTAGCATGTCCTTCAACTAGTGTTGCTAGTGAGCGTCTTTTCAGTGGAGCAGGCCTCATTTACGACGAAAAGCGAACCAAACTTTCACCTGAAAGAGCCCCAAAAGCTTTTATTTCTAAAAAATAACCTACAAATTATTAACTTCAAATGGAATATGTGAAACAGTGAAGTTTGAAGGTAATATTGAATTTCTGGCTATATATATATATATATATATATATATATATATATATATATATATATATATATATATATATATATATATATATATATATATATATATATATATATATATATATATATATATATATATATATATATATATATATATATATAACCTTTTTCCAAATGGGTGGAGGTTGGGGAAAGAGGTTGGTGGGGTGTTCAAGAGTTGGGTCCCTGTCCCACACCCTGGTAACAAAGATTCTGGATATTATATTTAAAATTCCAAGAATCTATGGCAAAAACTCTTAAAAAATTAAACTATCCGCATCCGCATCCGCATCTGCGGATATCCGCAATTGAATATCCGCAACCGCATCCGCATCCGCGGATAGTGAAAAATTACTATCCGGTCCACCTCTACTATCCTTAACAGGAAGATTTGGAAGCACCTTAATTCTTCTAATCTTATCTTTGATCGCCAGTATGGCTTCCGTAAAGAACGTTCTACTGGTGATCTTCTTTCCCTACTTTCTGACTCTTGGTCCTCCGCTCTTCGGGGTTTCGGTGAATCTTTCGCTGTTGCGCTAGACATATCGAAAGCTTTCGATAGAGTCTAGCACAAAGCTTTGATTTCCAAACTTCCCTCTTTCGGAATCTATCCTTCTCTCTAATTTCCTTTTCGGTCGTTCTACAGCAGCTCTTGTAGACGGCCACCGTTCTTCCTATAAATCTATAAATAGTGGTGTTCCACAAGGATCTGTCCTATCTCCAACTTTTTTTCTGATTTTCATCAATGACCTTTTCTTCTCTATTACTTCGTATCTTATACACTCCTATGCCGATGACTCCATCCTTCATTACTCCTTTCAATTTGAAAGACGTCAATCCCAACAGCAGTTGATAGATTCAAGAAGGATGGCCTTAGAGCAACTTACCTCTGATCTTTCTCGTATTTCAAACTGGAGCAGAGTAAACAAGGTCGATTTCAATGCCTCAAAAACTCAATTCCTCCATCTTTCTACTCGACACAATCTTCCACACAACTATGATATCTTTTTCGGAAACACTCAACTCAAACCTTCATCTGTCTTCAATATTCTTGGTGTTTCGTTTTCTCGTGATATTTCTTGGAAAGATCACATTATTACTCTCTCTAAACAAGCTTCAAAGAGGTTGGGTGTTCTGTGGTGCCTTTGTGGTTATTTTTACGCCACCCCAGTTGCTTGCTCTGTATAGGGGTGTTGTTCGCTCCTTTTTGGAGTACGCATCTCACATCTGGGGTGGTTCCACAAATACAGCTATTCTCGAAAAGGTAGAGTCTTGAGCTTTTCATCTTATCAATTCTCCTGCTCTTACTAACTCTCTCCAGTCTCTTTCTTCCAGTTGAATTGTTGCATCACTCTCTCTATACTATCGCTTTTACAACGGACATTGCTCTTCTGAACTCTCAAGTCGCATACCTCCTCCATTAAGAAGGGCTCGTGCGACACGACTTTCTACACAGTCTCACCCTTTCTCTGTATACTTTTAAACGCCGTGTATCGGGTCACGTTGGCCATTAGCGACAAAATTCCGAATGTTTCTCAACTCTGGTGGAATTTGGTAGGCCTTTGCCCACCAGAGGAGACATATATATATATATATATATATATATATATATATATATATATATATATATATATATATATATATATATATATATATATATATATATATATATATATATATATATATATATATATATATAATATTTCACTTCTGTAGGGCAAAGGCCAGAGGCCTACTAAAACTCTACCAGAGTAAAGGGGTAAGTCGGGAACCTGGTCAAATTAAAGGCCGACATGTCTTGATACACGGTGTTTGAAGGTGCATAAGTCATAGGAAGTTGGGAAAATAATAGATGAAGGAAGTGTGTTCCAGACTTTACCAGTAGAGTACATGTAAGACTGATCATAGCGGTCATGCCTGGGGCCAGAGAGTTGGATAGAGAAACGATGAGACTGTGTAGAAATACGAGTCGCACGAGGCCTTCTCAATGGAGGAGGTATAAGACGAGAGAGCTCAGAAGAGAAGTGTCCGTTGTAATAGCGATAGTATAAAGTGACGCAACAATTCAACGGGCAGAAAGAGATTGGAGATAATTGGTGAGAGTAGGAGAGTAGGAGAGTTGATAAGGCGAAAAGCCCTAGACTCTACCTTTTCTAGGTGAGTTGAACCACCCCAGATGTGTGAGGCGTACTCCATACAGGGGCGAGCAAGCAACTGGGGTGGAGTGAAGAAATGCTGTAGGAGCCTCAGAACACCCAACCTCTTGGAAGCTTGTTTAGAAAGAGAAATAATGTGATCTTTCCAAGAAAGATCACTAGAAAAAGAAACAATAAGAATATAAAGGAGAGATGTCGGTTTGAGTTGTGTGTTTCCGAAGAAGATATCATAGTTGTCTGGAAGATTGTGTCGAGTAGAGAGATGGAGGGTTTGATTTTTTGAGGCATTGAAAACGACCATGTTTTCTCTGCTGAATTTGAAATATGACAATGATCAGGGGTAAGTTGCTCCAATGGCCACGCTTCTTGAATCAATTAAATGCTTTTAGGAGGGGCGCCTTTCAAAACGAAAAGAGTAATGAAGAGTGGAGTCATAAGCATAGAAGAGGAGAGGAGATGAAGTAATAGAGAGAAGGTCATTAATGAAAAGCAGAAAAAGTGTTGGGGATAGAACAGATCCTTTAGGGACACCACAATTAATAGATTTATAGGATGAACGGTGGCCGTCTACATGAGCTGCTATAGAACGACCAGAAAGGAAATCAGAGAGGAGGCCACACAGAGAAGGTTAGATTTCGAGAGGGAAGTTTGGAAATCAAAGCTTTGTGCCAGACTCTATCGAAAGCTTTTGATATGTTCAGCGAGACAACAAAAGATTCACCGAAATGCCGAAGAGCGGAGGGTCAAGAGTCAGAGAGAAGGGAAAGAAGATCACCAGTGGAGCGTTTCTTACGAAAGCCATACTGGCGATCAGAGATAAGATTAGGAAAACTGAGATGTTTATAAATCTTCCTGTTAAGGATAGATTCGAAAACTTTAGAAAGAACAGAGGTTAAAGAAATTGGACGGTAGTTAGTATATATATATATATATATATATATATATATATATATATATATATATATATATATATATATATATATATATATATATATATATATATATATATATATATATATATGATGCACCGCAATGATTTTTGTTGATTATCAACAAAATTATTATCACCGCAATGATTATCAAAGTCTAAAGATATAAAAAGTTTTCTTCGGCTGAAGACCTGTCTCTCTAAAGAGATAAAAAAAAAATATTTTATATATATATATATATATATATATATATATATATATATATATATATATATATATATATATATATATATATATATATATATATATATATATATATATTATCAACAAAATCAACAGGATACTTAAAGTTCTAGAAACTATCAATACATAAGCTCACACAAGATATAGAAACGAAGTAGAACTCAAGATGCTTTATGTTAAAAGAATGTTAGAACAGTGTCTATGATAAGTATTGTAGAAATGTCTGAATGCAGTGAGAGATAATGAAAACAGTGTAAATAAAGTCTTTCAGTTTGCGTTAGGGAGATATTTTGCGGGACAAATATATTTAGAGAGGCGGGTTAATAGCTTTAAATGAGTGTGATATGTTTGTTAGAAGTAATATACATGAATTTTGCTTTGATATGTCAAGTATATCAGTGTATGTAATGTTAAAATTTTAAACTAACTGGTTTTAGCTGGTTACAATTGCTGTGTATGCGAAGCAAATGTGAATGTGATTGGGTGAGTGAGTGAGTGGTCATCACTGAGTCCTTATACGTATTACGTACTTTATTACGTGCATGAGCGACGAAGTAGAAAAAATTTCAAAGTTCTGCGATTAGAATAACGGAAGGAGTTTGTTTCCATGACAATTTCATGAATGTGTGTGGCTTGGTGATGTCTTCGATGTAGTTATGTGGGATTGTATGTACTTGTGCATGTATTTATGTGTTTATATGAGAAGAAGGTATTAAAGATTGTATTTGGTAAAGCAAAAATAAAAATAAATAAAAAAAAATAAAAAAATAAATAAAAATAAACTGAAAAAGATAAAATAAAAAGAAAAGTAAAAAGAAAAAAGAAAAATAGAAAATAATTTATTTAAAATAAAATAAAAAATAAAAAAAAAAAATAAAAATAAAAATAGATTTTAAAAAATAATTTATTTAAAAATAAAAAGGAAAAAGAAAAGAAATAAAAAGAAAAAGAAAAAAAATAGAAAAAAGAAAAAAAATAGAAAAAAGAAAAAGATAAAGAAAAATAATAAATAAAAAAATAAAAAAATAGAAAAAATAAAAATAAATACAAATAAATAAAAATTAAAAATAAATAAAAAGAAAAAATAGAGAGATGTTTGCTAAAGTTAAATAAAAAAAGTTTCAAGTCAGGTTTTAGTAAAAGAACCCCACCCCGACGGCTATGGACCTGACAGTCAATCGGAATCGTTGAAGAAAATCTACCGAAATAAAAACCACGTGATCAAGAATAAACACGTGCTGAAGAAAAATCAGGTGATCAAGAAAAAATGGCGGTCGGATGACGTCATAGTCTCAAGATAGCCCGTGCCATGACGTCACAGGGTAAGCATGGATGCCACGTACTAGAAATTGCAAGATGTTAGAAAATGCTAGCATGTCACAGGGTAAGGTGTGTGTGTGTGTGTATGAGCGTGCGCGCATGTACCATATTAGAAACCACGTGATCAAAATGACGGATAAACACGTAAACAAAATGGCGGACAGAAATCAAGATAAAAAAAATCTACGGAAATAAAAACCACGTGATCGAGAATTATCACGTGATAAAGAATAAATGGCGGACGGATGACGTCATAGTTTCAAGATAGCCCCGTACCATGACGTAACAGGATAAGGTGTGCACAGATGAAGTCATCACCAAGAGTGCCTGCATTTTCATTGGTCCACGGATGTTGCCGGATGTAGTGACGGATGATGCCTTACCCTCAGTGCCAGCTATCGCTGGCACTCCCCTTAGTGATAACTGGCTCTCCCCTTAGTGCCAACTGGCATTGGTCCTCCCCTTAGGCCAAGGGGGCTTGGCCTAGCATGAGTGCCAAGTGCTAGAAATGGCACTCAGGAAAGAGCATGAGTTAGGCCCTGGCACTAGCATATGAGGGTCAAATAAAGCTTGGCACGCGCCTGGCGGCATGTATAAAGGGAATAGGGGCAGGGCTTAAAGGGCTAAGTGTCAAAATAGGGCGGGGATTAAGGGATTAACAATTAATTAGGGGTTTATCCGATTAATCGGATTAAAATACCCCACGAAAGACTATGAAAAGAGGGGCTCAGCCCCCTTTTCCCCCTCATGAAAACACCTCATGAGACCATGGTTTCCCCTTACTTGGCACAATTGCCTGCCCGTCAGTCTGTGGACCCTACTACTCTCCAAAACTTTTATAATTGCTCTATGAATAGACTTAATATACATACGACAGAATTAGCAAATCATAGGTCTACGCTATCATATATGTCGTATAAACACTGAATAGTGCTTATATTTATTTCCAAAGAGGAGGATGCCAATAATATTAAAAACATTACAGTGGTAATTTTTAAATATTTGCCCATTTTTCTTTTTACACTTAGGTCTCACTTTCAATCTTAGACTAGAGTCGAAATCTACCTTATGATATTGTGTACCTAAGGCAAAAACAGTGAACGTGTGGAAGCTAATCTTGCTATATTTTATAAAATTAATTACAAATTAAACAGAAAAGGGAATAAACTATTAAAATTTAGAAAATTTCAATTTTTCTTAGCTTTGTGTAAATATAATAAACATCATACATTTAATCCACTTTCTTTTACTATTACTACTACAAAACAGTCTCACCTTTCGATTACTTGGGGTATATAATAATAATGATGCCTTCGACAAGAAATAGAGCACGAGATTCCAACGCAAAATTAGACATTTCCAGATCTGGTATATTTGAGAATCCTGTAGAGGTTGATGATGACGGACATGCTCAAAGACCGGTTACCTGTAACTTAGAAGTAATCGTTTATGTCGAGAATCTAGTTTATCTGGTGATAGGGACCGTTCTAGAAACCTTTCTCACGAGCTTTATCAAAGACTCCGAACATTAAGAATACAATCTCCCATTTCTGAGCACAAATATGGCGAATTGATAATTTATTACAGGATACGTATTCCATCAACAAGAGAGAAGTCTGAGGATTTATTTCAAATGGAGTTGAAGCCTGGTGAGAAACTCATTCCATAGAGTTCGACTTTTACGTGAAGATCCCTCATTCGAAAAGTTACTTTATAAAAATGAAAAGTAATAAAGGAGATGTTCTTTTGGGTCCTACCTGAAAACATTGTTCCTGTGTTAGAGGTAGTAACCGGAGATACTTCAATTTATAAAATGGTTGAAAATGCAGATGAATACATGGAAAAAATAACTGTGTCAGGTCCCTACGGAAATACTTCAATCAATGCCATAAACCTCTTGCTTCCTACCAGACCTTCAAGAGAACCGCCAACACAAATCGACATTATTTCAGACTACGATTTGGCTACACCATGCAGTCAAGTTCGAATTGTTCCAAAAGATGGAAGATCATACCTCATATGTACAAAGGCTGAAATACAGATGCTGCGCAATGACGATGGTCGGATACGAGGCTAACCTCCCAGAGTTAGGCCACCTTCCGGATTTCCGCAGGAATGTGCACGACACTACAACCTTTACAAATTTAGAGAAAAAACCAACAAGTGCCAAGGAGGCAGCTATCGAATGGAACCAGCGCCATCATAACCATCATAATTTAGGATAGTCAGTAGAATTAAGAGATAAATAAACTGAACAAATGAATTTAGTCGTAGAATGGCAAGAGAGCCTAAGCCATAAGGTTGAAAATTCGTAAGATTCCAAATTAGAGACACGAGAACAAGCGACCTCGTTGCGCACGTATGCACAACATCCAACTTTGGCTGAAAATTGAGGATAGAGACAGTTTTAGGAAACAGAATAGGGTTTGTTATCAGAACGCTCAAACACCTGAGTTTCGGTCAAGAATAAGAGAGGTGATGTTCAAGAAAGTGGAAATTAGAGTGCAGACCGCGAATGTTGCAGAAATTAATGAAAAAAATAGACCTTGCATCAGGACAAGCCGGCAGCTGTATCTTGGTGGCACCAACCCCATCACCGGAGGCCACCAACTCCCAAGTGGTGATGGGTGAAGGGGTGGATGAGGGGCTATATTTGGAAGCCGCTGTAATGGAGTGAAAGACAATTGCTGAGCAGTTAACTCGTAAGAGTTCACCTCCTCACCATTGTCTGTTATATATAGAATAAATTATTTTTTTTATGTTCATTTATAAAACCCAGTGTAAATATACCAGATTTTATGTGTTGTTTATATATTTCAGGAGTTATAATATTTATTTGTGCTCTTTCTAATCATTAAAAATATCTAAAAACATAACTTAAGAAAAAAACTGATTGTGATAAATACCTACTGTGACAACTTACCTGAATTTGACTTTAGTACTTTAGTGAGAACCCGGAATTGCCTGAAAATAAAAAGGAACATTCTATCTAACAAAATAGCTCTTTTTATAAGACCAGGTAAAATAATAAAAGTAAATAGTGAAACATAAAATGTATCATAAGGTTACTTGTGTGAATACTAATGTGTATATTGAAAAATAAACTACATGTGATAATGTGATAAAATACTTACTCTTTATAGATTAAAAATCGAAGGAGAAACAAGGAAGAAGAGAAGAATACATCATAAAACCTTCAGAATAACTAATTGGTTATTCCTCTCATAAGGTTAAGAATAAATTAAATATATACTATAGTGACCTTATTTGAACTAATATTGGAAAAGTTGTATTGAAAATGTGTTAATGATGATCTAATCTAAACTTTCAGGTTTTATATGTTGGATCTTAATCTTAAATACAGAAATTTTGCTGGTGGATATTTTTTCGAGCACTAACATCAATCGAGATTGTTTACCAAATACAAATTGGTACAAATAGAGAAAACAAATTTATAAATCAGATAAGGAACCTCTATTAATTGTACGCTTCTTCTTAGTCTATCCTTTACTAACAACTTCTTTCTCATAGTCTTTCTATCCCGTCACACTTCTGGGACTCACTACATTGACCCTCATACATTCCATTTCCCTGAACGATATGAGAATTAGTTAAACAATTTTTTTTTGTAATTTTTGTAACTGGGATCGACCAGTTAAAATTCTGTTAATAGTTTTTTATATATAAATAATCAGTAATTATTATAACTGGGATCGACCAGTTACATATCTGTTAAGAGCTTTTTGTTTTTTTTAAATAATTGGTAAACATTAAAATCAATTATAAAGCAGAGCAGAGTTTATTACCTTACCTTGCCTCCTATCTACTTGTCCGTAGTTTTTTTTCTCAGACTTTACAGATTCCTTTCCTTGAGTGGTTGTGTTTCTCTCCCTCCGTGCTATGCGAGTCCATTGAGTGTTACATTTTATATCAAAATTTGAGAAGATTGGGTGACTTATATCTATACTCTCTTCCAATTTGGGTAAGTGTGACTCTTTAAAAGTGTATTGTGGTGTGGGGTTTTAGCGTAGTTTCCTCTCGGGTGCCAAGAGGGGTATTGTCGTCACTTGTACAATTATACAGTTGTTCGCCTTGAGGTGTCATCAAGCACTCCCCCCTACACCGCCCCCGTGGTTTCTCCGAGGCTACTTTTGTTGAGGCCATCATTTAGTTTTTTTTTTTTTTTTTAATTTTCTTTAAAGGGTGCCTGTATTAATGTTTTGTGTGTGCGAAGGAGAGTTTACTCCGATTTAGAAGAAGGTGAGCGCGAATATATATATATATATATATATATATATATATATATATATATATATATATATATATATATATATATATATATATATATATATATATATATATATATATATATATATATATATATATATATATATATATATATATATATATATATATATATATATATATATATATATATATATATATATATATATATATATATATATATATATATATATATATATATATATATATATATATATATATATACTAGGAAGACGAATTATGGGCTAGCTTAAGGAATTCCTTATTAGAACTTTTATATATCGAAACTAGATTTATTTTTTAATCCAAAAGTTTCTCATAATTCTTCACCCAAAAAATAAGGAGTATCGGAGTATCGGCCAAGTATCAGCCATATTAACCAATACCGATACCGATACCCCCAAAAATGGCCGATACTGCCGATACCGATACTATCGGTACATCCCTAATTATTACATCGCAATGCTATTTTTTCTGAAAGAGAAACCATCATTATTATTTGCTTATAAACTTTATTAAAAGACGGAATCTATAAACAACTGCAAATGGAGTTAATAATGCAGTTTAAGCGAATCAATTATTCAAGTTTTGATAAGCTGATATCAATGTATTGTAATTCGGCATACACAAAATCTCCGCCATTCAGCCTAACAAAAAATAAATACAAAAGTAAAACAAAAACAATAACAAAATAGCGAAAATTTAAAAAAAACATTTCGAAAAAATTTTACCAGCTATTTTTTTTGCTGCTTCAGGAGATGCGGGGTGCGTCAGCATATTCATTTTTTGGTACCGATTAGTCATTATTAATTCATTAGCTTCGAGAGTTTCTGGTGACATCAAAGCATATTCATCACTTAACAATTGAACTAGAAAAAAGGAAAAATAATCTTGATAAAAGATTATAAACTATGAGTTATATATATATATATATATATATATATATATATATATATATATATATATATATATATATATATATATATATATATATATATATATATATATATATATATATATATATATATATATATATATATATATATATACTATCAAGTAGGTCAGAATGATATTCTAAGAGTGTATGCAAGATTTCAGGTGTGTTCGACCCCTTCTACCCCTCGCACACACTCCATCCAGAGGCGTAACTAGCAATTTTGTCACCAGTGACAAAAGGGATTGGCGCACCTCTCTCTTGTATCCATATTTTCCTATCGGTTTCTCATATTTCTTGTCATTCATGTTAGACGCAAAGAAACACAAACAAGAAGTATATATATATATATATATATATATATATATATATATATATATATATATATATATATATATATATATATATATATATATATATATATATATATATATATATATATATATATATATATATATATATATATATATATATATATATATATATATATAAACTTCTTGTTTGTGTTTCTTTGCGTCTAACATGAATGACAAGAAATAATGAGAAACCGATAGGAAAATATGGATACAAGAGAGAGGTGCGCCAATCCCTTTTGTCACTGGTGACAAAATTGCTAGTTACGCCTCTGGATGGAGTGTGTGCGAGGGGTAGAAGGGGTCGAACACACCTAAAATCTTGCATTATATATATATATATATATATATATATATATATATATATATATATATATATATATATATATATATATATATATATATATATATATATATATATATATATATATATATAAGAAAAAAAATTTTCGCACGCGAGGATTCGAAACAATTGACAATAGCATCGCCGTTAGACAATGTACAAAAGGCTCTACCACCGAGCTTTCCCGAAAAAGATGGCATAGTAGAACGATTTCAAGCTCTTCTGCTTCGAATCACAGTAACAATTCGGTACCTATTTAAATCCAAAGGAGGGTGCTTGGGACCCCTACTGGGGTTAAAATGGCATTCTGTTGTACAGAATGCCATAGTAGCCCCAGCAGTATTCCAAGCACCTTAGTGTATATATATATATATATATATATATATATATATATATATATATATATATATATATATATATATATATATATATATATATATATATATATATATATATATATATATATATATATTAGATGGGCAAATGCCAGAGGCATACCAAATTTAACTATAATTGGAAGATCCTAGAAGCAAATTAAAGGCCAACATGCCCCGATATAAGATGCTGAAGATGTGCATGTCAAAGGAAGTTGGAAAAGTAGATAAGAGGAATGGGTACCAGACTTAACCAGTAGAATATATGTAAGATTAATCATAGCTTTTAAATCTGAGGTTAGAGAGTTAGACAAAGAAAGGATTAGACTGTGTAAAAAGACATTTTGCACGAGCCCTTTTCAACGAATTTTAGAATGAGAGTGGAGTGCTCAGAAGTACAGTGTCCGTTATAATAGCTATATTATAGAAGAGTGACAGAACAATTTGACAGGCAGAAACTGGAAAACGTTAGCGAGAGCAAAACTAGACTTCACTTTTTCAAAGAGAGTTGTATGAGTGAAATCACCCCAGATGCGTGGTGTATTTCATACAGAGGAGAAAACACCTAAAAAGAACAAGCAATTAGAGTGGTGCAAAGAAATTCGGAAGGAGCCCTAGAACATCCGACCTTTAAGGAATCTTTGCTTAGAAAGAGAAGAAATGTGATCCTTCCAAGAAAGATCACGAGAAAATGAAACTTCGAGAATATTAAGGATATTTAAAGGTTTGAGTTGTGTATTTGAAGATGCGATAGTGCTGTGGTTGGTTCTATCGAGTAGAAAAATGGAGAAACTGAGTTTTTAAACCATTGAAAAGAATCTTGTTTTCTCTGCATCAATTAGCAACACGAGAAAATTCAGAGGTTATTTGGTATAAGACCTCACTCCTAGCATTAATTAATTGTTGCTGAGTGAGATGCTGAAGAATCAGAGAGAAGATCATTTATGAAACGTAGAAAAAAGGCTAAGATAGGACAAATCCATGAGAAACACAACAATTAATAGACTTAAAGGAGGAGCGCAGTCCGTCTATAACAGCAGATATAAAAGGAAATCAGAGAAAGGGATAGCTTCCGAAAGAATATTAAGGACATTCGAAGGTTTGAGTTGTGTTTCCGAAGATGCGATAGTTTTGTGATAGGTTCTGTCGAGTAGAAAAATGGAGAAACTGAGTTTTTAAAATAGTGACAAGAACCTTGTTTTCACTGCTCCAATTAACAATCAGAGAAAATTCAGAGGTTATCTGCTATAAGGCCTCACTCATAGTGTCAATCAATTGCTGTTGGGTGGGATGCCTTTCAAAATGATAGGAATAATGAAAGATTGAGTCGCCAACAACATAGGAGTCGACAGGTGATTAAGAACCAGAAAAAAGGTCTTTAATGAAAAGTCAAAAAAAAAAAATTTAAAAAAAAAATAAATAAATAAATAAAAAAAAAAACTGCTGATAGGACAAATCCTTGAGAAACACAAATATTAATAGACTTAAAGAATGAACGGCGTCCGTCTACAACAGCAAGTATAAAAGAGAAATCAGAGAAAGGGATAGCTTCCGAAAGAAAAAAGTTTAGAAATCAAAGCTTCGTGCCATATTCTAACGAAGGTTTTCGATATACTTAGCGTCACAAATTGAAATAAAATAAATGCAACAAGGAGGCTATGCTTATTACGACAAGGGATAAATTTAGCAGAACCTCCGGTGAATGCAAAAAGCAAGAAATCGGTAGCGGAAAGAGGCTTCGTGACCTTATAAAGGGAAAGAAATTGACATATAGCACCAATTTGTAGTGTTATTTGTAACAATTATAAACAACTAAATAGATTTTTAATAAATTAGAGACTAATATGACAATTAACTATTAATAAAAACGAATTACAGGTGTAAAGGAAATGTCGTAAAAGTATATAATAAAGCAAATAAATATATTTCAAATTTTCACCTTTGGTGAAAAGAAACTTTTCCCGTAAGATGGTAACACTTTTTAGCGCGAAATGAGATTAATGAAATGAAATTAATATCCCATTAACTTTATAACTAATTAATTAATTGAAAAACAATCAATCTGTTACAACAAACCGATGGTTTGACGAGTCAAGAATAAAATCTAAAAAAAAGAACGATCAGATACGCCCAACCCAAAGAAAAACAACTTTGAAAGGAGATATGTAAATTCGGAAGGACTCCAGATATATATATATATATATATATATATATATATATATATATATATATATATATATATATATATATATATATATATATATATATATATATATATATATATATATATCAGAAATAGGGGTTATGATATATCAATCGAAAGAGTTCAACCTCCTGAGTACGAAAATGCTATTCAAAACGTGGCAAATAAACTTTATGAAAAATTATAAGCCAAAGAAAAGAGAAAAAATGAATACGTTAAAATTTTGAACCATCATTTTGATGGCTTTTTCGGTAAAAACTGCATCTAAGGGAAGATACAATGATTAAATTTAAGCAATTATATATATATATATATATATATATATATATATATATATATATATATATATATATATATATATATATATATATATATATATATATATATATATATATTGCCTTTAAGAATGTTCTCGGCCACAAAGTTGGGTAAAACCTCCTGCAAAGCCAGTCATCTATATCCTTAAAGTTATAAACCAATTTCTGGTTAAAATTTTAGTCGGAAATTTTTTTAACACCAATAGTGTTTCTTACGAATGGCATACTGCCGA
This sequence comes from Armadillidium nasatum, assembly GCA_009176605.1. Taxonomy (NCBI): domain Eukaryota; kingdom Metazoa; phylum Arthropoda; class Malacostraca; order Isopoda; family Armadillidiidae; genus Armadillidium; species Armadillidium nasatum. Next base: position 46,805 of record SEYY01018451.1, on the reverse strand, counting down.
TCAGAGATAAGATTAGAAGAATTGAGATGTTTCCAAATCTTTTTGTTAAGGATAGATTCGAAAACTTTAGAAAAAACGGAGTTAAAGAAATAGGACGATAGTTGGAGGGTTGAGATGGATCTCCCTTCATCGGCACAGGCTGAATGAGAACACGTTTCCAGTAAAAAGGGAAGACTGAAGTAGAAAGAAAGAGAAGAAATAGTTTACCAAGGGAGGGTGTAAGATAGGAAGCACAAGTTTTGAGAATCACAGTTAGGATACCATAAGGACCGTACGCCTTCTTAGTGATAAGCTCAGAGAGAGCAGAAGTGACGTCTTTAGAAGAAATTATTATTTAAGACATAAATGAACTGGAGGAGGTTGAAAGAGGGAGAATAGTACCGGAATCGTCTAAAGTTGAATTTCAGGCAAAGGTTTGAGCGAAGAGTTCAGCTTCAGAAGAAGGTTAACCAGCAGTTATGCCGTCAGAAGATACTAGAGGAGGGAAAGAGGAAGAAGCAAAGTTAGAGCTGACATTTTTGCCAAATGCCAGAAGTGCGAGAGAAAGAGGAAAAAGAAAGATAATGGCATTTTCTACGGAAAAAAGAGTTTTTTGTATTTCGAAGAAAAGATTTATCACGATTCCGAGATAAAACATAAATTGCGTGATTTTCTGGAGTTTGAAGAAAACGGTATCCTTGAAGGCAGGAACTCTACAACGATTAGTACGGGAACAAGAAGAGATAAACCAAGGTTTACTAGGGAAAGAATATTGAATGTACGCCTTCATGCCATCGAGATACGTCGGCCATTAACTGGCTATGATTTTGACTTCCCTCCTACTCTTGTGGAATCTGGTCAGGTTTCCGGCATTTCCCCAACTCTGATGAAATTTGGTAGGGTTCTGGGCTTTGTCTACCAGAGGATATATATATATATATATATATATATATATATATATATATATATATATATATATATATATATATATATATATATATATATATATATATATATATATATATATATATATACAAAACCTGATAGGAGGTGTGGCGGAGGAAACGCTGGGAATGAAGTGGATAGGAGGGACGAAGAGACGCACAAGATGGTGGAACAAGGAGTTGAGGGTAGCGGTGAAAGAGAAAACAATAAAAATGAGAAGATGCTTGAGAAGAACAGTGGAAACTAAGGAGAAAGAGTAAGCTCAAGCTAGAAATCATGCGGAGAGAGTGAATAGGAGAGTAAAGAATAAGTCAGCTGAGGAATTGACTCGAGAATTGAACGAAGATATGGCGGGGAGTAGAAAGAAAATATATAGGCTGGAAAACACATACAGAGGAACAAAGAGGAAACTGCGTTCCATCAAAGATGAGGAAGGGGAGATACTGGTGAGGCCAAAAGAGATAAACAAAAGATGGGCTGGACATTTCAAGGAAATTTCAAATGTAAATGTGAAGGTGGAGGGAAGAGAGCGAGTAGAGAGAGAGGTGGTGGAGAGGGAGGAGGAGGATCACATAACTAGAGAGGGGTATGAAGAAGCATTGAGAAAACTGAAAAAAAGGAAAGGCAAGAGGAGAAGATGGTATCACAATTGAATTGATCAAGGATGAAGGGGAGAGACTACAGGAGGTAATGTGCGATTTCCTGAATGAATGCTGGAGAAGGGGGGGGAGGTACCGGAGAGATGGGGTAGAACTGTCAAACTGCCGATACATAAAGGAAAGGGAGAATGGGAATAAGTGAGAATTATAGAGGAATATCGTTGATCGGTCATATTACGAAGGCCTACGAGAGAATTTTGAAGGAGACTAAGGTGCATAATAAAACCACAACTTGGTGAGGAACAACACGATTAACGAGGAAATAGGAGTACGACGGATTTGATGTTCGCTTTGAGAAATAGGGAGAAAATTGTGGATGTACAATAAGCATTTGTGGAGTTTACACATCAAAAGAAATCATTTTATTCAGTGTATAGAGAAAAGCTGTGGGAGTCTTTAAGAAGAGATTATGAGGTAAATGAGAAACTAATTAGAGCTCTTGGAAGCCATGTATAAGACCTGTAAGTGTAATATTAGAACGGATTACGAAATCAATGAGTTGTTCGATGTAACAACAGGAGCTAAGCAGGGAAGTTTGCTGTCGCCAATACTATTTTGATTATTTAGGCACAATAATTATGGGGGTTAAAAAGAGGTGCACGACCTTGATGGAGATGTAATAGCTTACGCCGATGATATGGCGTGTTGGAGCGAGGATGGACAAACGCTAAGAGAAGTGATGGTTTGTTTCACAGAAAAGCTGAGAGAAGTAGGAATGACAATGAATGTGGCAAACTCAAAAGTTATTTTCGTAAGTAGAGAGAAGAGGAGAGATTAAACGTGATGGTAAAGGGAGAGGAGATTGAAAATGTGGACTGGTGCAAGTATCTAAGAGGAGTGTTTACTAGAGAAGGAGGAAACGCTAGAGAGATAGATTACGGGTAAGGATTGCACAAAATGGAAAGGCAGTGGGAACACTGTACCCCAACATAAGACATCAACAAATGAATATGTCAGACAAAAGGATGATATATGAGACCATCTTGCTACCCATCATGTTTTACAGAGGGGAGATGTGGAGCACTACAGGGAGAGAAGAGGGAAGGATACAAGCAGCGGAGATGAGGGTGCTAAGAGGTTGGTGGGGAAAACCAGAAGAGATAGAAGAAGTATCTGCCACTATCATTATTGCTTCGTACTTCTAACAATTCAAGGACCAGTATGGAAAACTACATCTCCGAGAAGCATGATCTGCTGGAGAACTTTTTGAGAAAGTGCTTAGAGGTTAGATGAGAAGGTGCTAGTCTCTGTGAAATGATGAGAACGTTACCAGGGAGTTTAAATTAAACTCAAAGAACGCTACTGAAACCAACGAGCCGAAAAACATGATCTTTTAGAGCACTCCAAGAGGAGTTTTTAAGATCAGATGGGAAAATATGTTGATTCCACCGATAAGGTGAAAACCCTTTCAAGGAGATATATATATATATATATATATATATATATATATATATATATATATATATATATATATATATATATATATATATATATATATATATATATATATATATATATATATATATATATATATATATATATATATATATATATATATATAGTAGGAGGACACTTTTGAAGGCGGCACTGGCCCTGTTGAAATGTTGCAAATCAATGTTGAATGCAACATTGCATTAGGGTTCGGGGGGTCCTCCCCATTCCCCCCTTCAGGCTCTTTCATGAAGTATTTTTAATCTGATTAATCGGATAATCCTATAATTAATCTGGAAAATACAATAATTAATGCGGATAATCCCCTAATTAATTGTGTTAATCCTTAATCACCGCCCCTTTTTTGGCACCTAACCCTTTAGCTCGGCCCATTTTTTTACCTTTATACCACGGTCAGTGACTTCAGACATGTGCCATCTCTTATTTGGAACTCATGGCACTCTTGTGTTAGAGCCATGGCCTAATTCATGCTCTTACCTGAATGCTATTTCTAGCACCTTCTTGCAACTTCTAACACTTTCTAGCAAGTGGTACCCTTGCTAGTTCCATGTCAACATAAGAGTGAAGGGCGTGCCAGTGTCACCAACAGCTGGAACTAAGGGTCAGGTGCCATTTCAAGAACCTCTTTGCAAAATTACAAGGCACTCTCGGTGATGAGGTCATCTGTGCATGCTGACATACCTTATCCTGTAACGTCATGGCACTGGGCTTTCTTGAGACAATAACGTCATTCGACAGCGATATCGGATTTCTTGATCACCTGACTTTCTCTTCATCACCTCATTTTTTCTTTTGATCACGTGGTTTTTATTTCCGTAGATATTTTTTCTTGATTTCTATCCATCATCTTGGATATGGGGACCGCCATCTTGGATTAGGCATCCGCCATCTTGGATTTGGTATCAGCCGTTTTGGCATTCGCCATCTTGAATTTCTGTCCGCCACCTAGGATTTGGAACCACCATCTTGATCATGTGGTATCCGTTATTTTGACCACGTAGTTTCCGCCATCTTGAATTTGATTTTGAATTCTTCCGTCATTTTTTCTTGACCGCAGCGCCATCTATTGAGTGAAAATCAAACTTCCTCCTCCTCCTCTAATATTCATGGTAAAGAACTTAAAACTATTGAGAGACTAGGATTCAAAACCTCAACCTTTTGATTTGAATTCCATCACGCTACCACTACACCTAACTTGATCATAACTAAGAATGAGCGAATTGTTCTATTCAAGAGCTAGGTTTTCCTTTTTCGAATTTGAAATCGCTATTATTTTCTTGACTGTATAATAATCATCTATTGTTACATTACAATTATGTATTTATGGTTATTACGTAATATTTATGTATGAATTATGTAATAAAAATAAGGGCTCTTCTACACCGTACATACGGGTTCCGCCATCTTGCATTTGGTATCCACCATCATGAATTTAATTTTGAATTTTCTGAACACGTGGTTTTAATTTCAGTATATTTTTTCACCATTTGTTTATGCTTTTGGTCACGTGATTTTTATATGGGAACATATATGTACACACACACCTTACCCTGTGACGTCATGCTAGCTTTTTTCTAGCACTTTCTAACACGTGGCATCCATGCTAAGCCATGCAACCCACTCGGAAAGAGGGGAGTGACAGTGTCAGAGAAACTGGCACTGAGGGTTAGAAAACATACGTTGCCACATTGACTACATCCGGATATATCCGTGAGCCAATCAGGATGCAGACAATCTCGATGATGACGTCACCTACGCATGCGCAAATACACACACCTTATCTTGTGACGTTATGATACGATTTATCATGAGACTATGACGTCAACCGACTGTAAGTTTTCCTAATGACTATAATTATCCGCATGTCGCGCTATCCGGCGGACGCAGAACAATCACGGGGCACGACCCCATGTCACGCTATTCGGCGGACGCGTGGAATAACGCAATGCGGCGCGCGAACACATGCACAAACATTCATGGTGTTGTCATGATAACCAATCCTAGACGTTGTCATGATTGCCATCCTTCCTTAGTTGTTTTCACCATTTTAAGTTTCATTTCTGAATTTTTAGTCAAAAATGCAGAGTTCAAATCTACCACTGCGAGATTTCGAGCTTTAGAACTTATCTGAAACTATTTTTAATTAATATACTGTCATTATATGACATCATAAACAAAACAACTACCTTATTTCATTTTTAAAAATATACTATAAACATGTGATAGTATGTTTCACACATGTAGACATGATTTAAGAAGTTAATATTGCAACTCATTGCTTCATCTACTAAATAACTCATTGTATAAACAACAATTCATCGGTAATATATATTCTTTTTAATGTTTCATTTGAAATTTTATTCTTTTTCATTTTTATTTCAATTCAAATATTTATTTTCATTTTTAGTTTCATTTCGGTTTTTCATTTTTATTTTCTACATTTTATTGTTTCATTTGAATTTTTATTGCTTTTCATATTTAGTCTAAGTTTTGATATTTTTTTTTTTTTATTTTGTAAGTTTTTAATTTTTTAACGTTTTTTTACCTTATTTTGTGTAGTAAAGTACGTAATACATATAAGGACTCAGTCGTGACCACATACACTCACTCACTCACCCAATCACATACACATTTGCTCGTATACAAAGCAATTATAACCAGCTAAAACCAGTTACTTTAAAATTTTAACATTACACACACTGTTATACTTGACATTTCAAAGCAAAATTCATGTATATTACTTCTAACAAACACATCACACTCATTTAAAGCTATTAACCCGCCCCTCTAAAATATGTTTGTCCCACAAAATATCTCCCTACTCAAACTAAAAACCTTTATTTACGCTGTATTCATGCTCTCTCACTGCACTCAAACATTTCTACAACACTTATCAAAGTCACTGTGTAGGTTTCTGTTCTAAGTCTCTCAGTATGCGTCATAAATCTAAACATTAAACTAACTATCACTAATGCATGAACAAAGACATGTTAGTATCTATCTGACATACAAATTACAGAACTTTACACTCATTGTTCAACCAAAACTATTCAATATATAATTTGAATCTTCATGGTCACCTATATAGCATATAATTAATTGATCCTTCATATACATTTCTAACCCTAAGTTCCACAACATTTACTTTAAAACTCAAAATAAAATTTAACTTTTTAACACTTAGACATGCCAACATCTTTCTGGCACACATTTCATACCCTATTTCACTTCAACCTAAATCTTAATCTCAGTACATAGCCTTCGACATAACCAAACACATGCTATCCACTTTCCAATATACAATTTATAGGATATTACATGCATTTCTTATCTAATTCTTTCAATGTATATCTTAATTTACGATAGTACGCTTAACTTTTTATCATTAAAGCATTATCAAAGACATTCAGCCATCTCCCTAACTTATATTTTATCGTACTTACATATATTTTCACCCTAAGCCTCATCAATATATAACTTAAATCCCTGTATTTAACCTAATTTTTGTATTTAATGGAAGAACAAAGTAATGCTAGTATCTATCTGGTACGCAAGTTATAGAATTTTTCATTCACTTTTCACCTCAAAACTATTCAACATTTAATTTGATTCTCCATAGTTAACTCAACTTTATCATTAAAGCATGAACAAAGACATGTCACCTTCTATCTAGCATACAAATTGCACTACTTTATATTAACATTCAACATAACCATTTAACTTAATTCTCCATATTCAACTTATATTTTTCGCATAGGTATGGTCAAAGATATTCCGACATCTCTATTAGCAAGCAATTTATTGAACTTGACATACATTTCATATCCTAATCCCTACAAGATATGACTTAAGTACTATATACTACCTGACTTTAAACACTTTGACATGATCGAACAGATGTCATCATCTCTCTAACATACAGTTTATAGTGACTTACATACATTTCTTATCTAAATCTTTCATTATATATCTTATTTCGGCATAGCCCATTTAACTTTCTATTATTAAAACTTGATCAAAGATATGCCTATTTCCCTCTAGCACAGCATCTATTGAACCTTTATATGCACTTCATACCCTAATCCCTCCAACATATAACTCAAATCTCTGTATTTAATCTAACTTTTGTATTGAATGTACGAACAAAGTCATCCTAGTATCTATCTGGTACACAAGTCACGGAACTTTTTATTAATTATTCACCTCGAAACTTAACTTAGGTTAACTTAACTTTATCACTAAGGCATGAGCAGAGTCATTCCATCATCTATCTAGCATACATTTTATAGATATTTACATTAATATTCAACATAAACTCTTAGACATTTAACTTAATTCTCCACATTCAACTTAAATTATTCGCAAAGATTTGATCAAAGATATACTGTTATCTCTCTAACACACATTTTATAGAACTTGACATACAATTCAAACTCTAATCCCACCCTCCAACATATAACTTAATCTCCATATATCACCTGACTTTTAACATTTCGACAAGGTCGAACACAAATCATCATCTCTGTAACATGTAATTCATAGATCCTTACATACATTTCTAATCTAAATCCCCCTAAAATATATCTTAACCCACCATGGCTCACTATACATTTTATCATTAAAACATGATCAAAGACATCTCTCCAACATGTAATTTATAGATATTAACATTCATTTCATTACACAACCCCCCCAAACATTTACCTTAATCTCCATATACGGAAAAACTTTTATCACTTCGACATGATCAAACACAATTTTCATATCTCTAACAGGCAATTTATAGAACCTTATTTACTTTTCTTAACTAAATCTTTCAATATATATTTTAATTCACCATAGTTCACTAAACTTTTTATCATTATACTTAATATCATCATCATCATCATATTTTCCAATACAAATGAAAATATTTTCTTTATTACAATGTATTCGTTATTATATTCATATGATTTTGTTTGTAACATTACTACATTAAATTTGTGACGTCATACCTTTTCTTTGAACATATTGCTTTCAAGTTCTAACCTAAATTACAAACCTTGGTACTATTTTATTTTTCTTAACTAAGTGATGTCATTGGATCTATTTTTCCCGATATTTAGCATGTTTTTATATTTACTGAAAGTTAACACAAAATATTCCTGTGTCTATGAGGTCATAGCCACGTGGATGGCTTATCTTTTCCATTCAATTCCTGATATTTCATGTTTTTACTCACTACATTTACATACTTATTTACTTTAACTCACTATAACCACAGTTCTAAAGGAGACCATGCGTCTATGAAGTCATAACCATGTGACTGGTCATTACAAAACCCTACAAATCCGGAAATTTCATGTTTGTGGTCAGCCTAATTTATATTTACCGTATAACTATGTGTTTATAATACCTGACCCAAATGTTTAATATCTACAACGTCGTTCTATAACAATACTTAATGTATTTATAATAAAAATTCTTATTACATAATAAATCAATAACATAATTTGGATTTTATATGAGTGAAGACAACATTTACTTAATATTACATCATATAATTTTCATTTCATGACTCTTATTTCTTTAAAAACACCATGTTGCAATACACATTCTCTTGGATATTTATTCCATTTTTCTTCAAACTATTATTTTTAACGTTATTCCATATTACATTTTTCTATATTTCTTTTCAAGAAATGACTTTTTAAAATTATTTTAAAATAAATTACACATTACGTTCTCAATATTTCTTTCAAGCTATAACTAAATAACAATGAGTTATTTAGTAGTTGAAGCAATAAGTAGCAATATTAACTTCCTAAATACAGGATGCATGTATCAAACATACTATCACATATGTATAATATATTTTTTTTAAATGAAATAAAGTAACTTATGTTTATGATGTAATAGAATTGATAGTATATTAATAAAAAATAGTTTCAGGTAAGTTCTCAAGCTTGAAATCTCGCAATGGTAGATTTGAACTCTGCATATTTTATGAAAAATGCAGAGCTGAAACTTGAAAACGGTGAAAACAACTAAGGAAGGATGTCAGTCATGACAACGTCTAGGATTGGTTAACATGACAATACCATGGATGTTAGTGCATGTGTTCGCGCGCCGCATTGCGCTATTACGCGCGTCCGCCGAATAGGGCGACATGGGGTTGCGCCCCACGATTATTCCGCGTCCGCCGGATAGTGCGACATGCAGTCGCGTGCCGCGTTTATTACGCGTCCGTTGCGCCGCGCCGCCCGCAAGCGGGGCCCATCCCGAGGTTATTTATGGACGTGAGAGTCAATCAGATTTTGATTTTTTTTTAAACTCAACTTATTCGGGTGCGAAATCACATGATATTGAAGACGTCATAAGGAAAAATTACAGTCGGTTAACGTAATAGTCTCATGATTGACCGTACCATGACGTCACAAGATAAAGGTGCGAGTGTGTTTGTGTGTTTGCGCATGCGTAGGTGACGTCATCACCAAGTGTATGCATCATGATTGGCTTACGGATGCATCCGGATATAGCAAATAAGGCAATGTATGTTGTCTTACCCTCAGTGTCAGCGAAACTCCCCTCTTTCCAAGTGGGTTGCATGGCCTAGCATGGATGCCACGTGATAGAAAGTGCAAGAAAATGTTAGGAAATGCTAGCATGACACCACAGGGTAAGGTGTGTGTGTACGTATATGTTCCCATATAGAAATCACATGACCAAAAGCATAAACAAATGTAAAAAAAATATACTGAAATTAAAACCACGTGTTCGGAAAATTCAAAATTAAATTCATGATAGTGGATACCAAATGCAAGATGGCCGAACCCGTATGTACGGTGTAGAAGAGCCTTTATTCTCATTACATAATTCATATATAAATATTACGTAATAATCATAAATACATAATTATTATGTAACAGATGATTAGTATACAATCAATAAAATAATAGCGATTTCAAAGTCGAGAAAGAAAAACGTGGCTCCTGAATAAAAAAAGTTGCTCATTCTAAGGTGTGACCAAGTTGGTGTAGTGGTAGCGTGATGGAATTCAAATCAGAAGGTTGAGGTTTCGAATCATGGTCTCTCAACAGTTTTAAGTTCTCTACCATTGAATATTGGAGGAGGAGGAGGAGGAGGTTTGATTTTCACTCAATAGATGGCGCTGCGGTCAAGAAAAAATGACGGAAGAATTCGAAATCAAATTCAAGATGGCGGAAACCACGTGGTCAAAATGACGGATACCACATGGTCAAGATGGTGGATTGCCAAATCCTAGGTGGCGGACAGAAATTCAAGATGGCGAATGCCAAGAAGGCTGATACCAAATCCAAGATGGCGGATGCCTAATCCAAGATGGCGGACCCTATATCCAAGATGGTGGATAGAAATCAAGAGAAAAAATATCTACGGAAATAAAAACCACGTGTTCAAAAAAAAATCACGTCATGAAGAGAAAATCAGGTGATCAAGAAATCCAATATGGCTGTCGAATGACGTCATAGTCTCAAGATAGCCCAGTGCCATGGCATTACAGGATAAGGTATGTGAGCATGCACAGATGACGTCATCACAGAGTGCCCTGTAATTTTGCAAAGAGGTTCTTGAAATGACACCTGACCCTTAGTGCCAGCTGTGGCTGACACTGGCCCGCCCTTCACTCCATGTTGACATGGACCTGCAAAGGTACCACGTGCTAGGAAGTGTTAGAAGTTGCAAGAAGATGCTAGAAACAGTTAGAAATAGCACTCAGGAAGGAGCATGAATTAGGCCTTGGCACTAACACATGAGGGCCATGAATGCCAAATAAGAGATGGCACGTGACTGAATGCACTGACCGTGGGAAAAAGGTCAAAGGTGGGTAGAGCTTAAAAGGTTGGGTGCCAAAAAAGGGGCGGGGATTAAGAGATTAGCACAATTAACTAGGGGATTATCCGCATAAATTTTTTATATATATATATATATATATATATATATATATATATATATATATATATATATATATATATATATATATATATATATATATATATATATATATATATATATATATATTGTAAAAAATAATTCTTAGTTAAGGTGAGTGTAAATAAGTTTTTCAATATTTAAAGATTTTTAATGATACCGATACTTCATTCCATCCCGTATATATATATATATATATATATATATATATATATATATATATATATATATATATATATATATATATATATAATATATATATATATATATATATATATATATATATATATATATATATATATATATATATATATATATATATATATATATATATATATATATATATATATATATATATGCAAAGGTTCGTGTACATTTTCAGACCTACCAATGAGAGCTTCAATATCGAAGAAGAGTACATGGGAATTGGCGTCTTCTTTATTAGTTCTGAGTCCTTGAATCATAAGAGGTGATGATCTCATTTTTGAACTATCATGAATATCTTGTTGATTATTTTGCTCTCCAAGAATTTGATGAATACCACGCTAAGAAGGGAAATGTTATATTACGTTACTTTTTAAAATAAATGAAATGTAATTATATGGTGCATACTGCAGAATATTAGTTGTGTCATAGTGGGTTCAATTTTTTTAAAAAATGAGCTCAAAAATAAATATTCTATATGTATTTAATTATATACCACAAGTAACTGCTGCAGCACTGCTAATAAAAAAAATCGCCACAAAAGCCGCAAAAAAAAAAATAAATAATAATAATAATTAGTAAAATTTTATATACTACCAATTTAATACGGACAAAGGTTACCATAAACCACTGTTATATTGACTTGGCAATTGTTGCAGCAGCAAAAAGAAAAAAAATTATAGTATATCATAACAGAAGAAAGAAGAAGAAGAAGAAGAAGAAGAAGAAGAAGAAGAAGAAGAAGAAGAAGAAGAAGAAGAAGTAGTAGTAGTAACTACTATAGTAGTAGCTGTACAGAACTACAGAACACTGACTATCAAAGACTTTACAGTCCACTCAAGGCTAGCCTGTTAAATAATCACTATTGAACTATACGCTCATAGACTAATTTCCTTAAAATGTACATTCCAATTTCTTCTTGAATGATCCGATGCTGTTGATGTTCACTATTTGATAAGAAAGACTATTTCCATTTTCAATCACATCGTACGTAAAAAAATTCTTTGATATGTTTGCTTGAACTCGCTTGTGAGATAACTTGTGTCCGTTGCTACGTGTTAGGCCATTCAAGTCGTACCGAAAGTATTGCTTATAATCAACGTTGTCAAATTTATTTAGAATTTTAAATACTTCTATTAATTTTCCTCTCAATCTTCTTGTTTCTAGAAAATGTATATCCAGTTCTCGTAACCGTTGCACATATGATTTACCTCTCAATTCTGGTATTAATTTAGTTGCTCTTTTAATGAATACTTTCGATTTCATCTATGTCCTTTTTGAGATATGGACTTCAAAAATGTACCGCGTATTCCAGATGAGGCAACTAACGATGTATAGGAGGAAGTATTATATTTTTTGATATATATTCAAATCTTCTAGCAATGAAACCTAAAGCTTTATTAGCCTTCTTTTTAATTGAAGCTTTATTACTTCATTTTATTGGTTGCAAGTCAATAAAAACCTATAATTATTTATTTATGAAAGAATAAAGCTGTTGAGGTTAAGAAATATCCACAAATGAATATAAAAAGGGCTTAAGTGGACCTTTCACCCATTAAAAAATTAAAATAACCAATATATTGTATGTATATATTAAACAGATAATATAAACCGATATACTGTATTTATACAATTATTGAACCGATATGTTTTTTTATTACAGTAGTTGTTAATACCAATATTTAGCTATAATATTTTCGTAACCGATATTCAACCTATATATCGGTAATCGGTATTTTTAATTACGAAATATTCGTAACATTACCGTATTTTTTACATTACAGCGATCACCGAATGTGACTTTAGAGGTTATGTATTGGCTCTGCCCGCCGGCTAGGGAAATTTGCAGCAACAAAGGTTGCTGGAAATTAGCACAACAAATTTTTACACTTTGCATTTTGTTGTTGCTTTGATACATATCTTCAAGTCAGGTTCTATTTTTTCCTAACTGTTAATTTCACTTCACACAGAGATTAGATACTTCTTGTCATTTCAATTAATCTCTATTCCTACTTTACATCTACTCCAACCACCTTTTAATTGGTTCCTTGATATAGTTGACAAGTAAGTTTCGTGGTTGATTGCGTTATCAGTATTCTATATCAAGGGAGGAACTTGTAACTATTTTTCCTGGTGATTTTTCGCCTGGTTAGTATAGTCACTGGGAAGAGGAGTAACATATTACCTATTTAAAATTATGAACATGATTTTAAATAAATATCCGGCTATTTAACTGGATATCGGGTATCAGGTTTTTGAAAATTGCCCGATATCCTGTATTCGGCAAATTTGTTATTCGTTCCATTCCTACTTAGAGATTTTTCTATTTTAACCATATTATATAAAGTGGTAGCGGCAGCGGTCCTACTTTTTTCCATGAAGTGTGCCTATCATTGATCCTTATCCATCAAAAAGGAATTTCACATTGCCTATGCCCTCGATATATCTATATATTATATATATATATATATATATATATATATATATATATATATATATATATATATATATATATATATATATATATATATATATATATATATATATATATTATATATATATATATATAATATGTGTAAATAAAAAAGTAACTGAAATTTTTTTTTACAAAAAGTGTCAAATGTCTTCAAATAAGTCCACAAGTTCAGTAAATGAATGGTTGCCAATAAAAAAAATTTCTTTAACTTTAAAAAATAAATTTGTTACCTGTGCTGCATGCCTTATTGCTGCCATATTTCGATGTCGAAGTCCACGGAAAAGATGGATGGCCGGATTGGCCAAACCTGCATCAGCACCACTACCTCCACCAGCAGCAATACTGTGCTCGTCACAAGCACTCAAAACATCTTCGGCAGTTACTCCTTGCAATACCCTGTCCAAATGACCTAAAACAAAGAAAATTTAAATTTCGATAATATGACTTGAATTTTTTCAATAATGAAAAAAAAATATAACCTTCAATTAAAGTTTCTTAATAATTTCGATATATTAATTTTTTATATTTACTTCACTGTTTTCCAAAGGTAAAAAAGAAATTCAAAGTAAAGAGTTTGCATATTAATTCACCTAACAAGAAAACACCAAACCTGTTTCCATTTGCCAAACATAAACTGATC
>SEYY01018451.1:17500-27500 GCA_009176605.1 Armadillidium nasatum | reverse complement strand
GAATATTATATATATAATATATATTATATATATATATATATATATATATATATATATATATATATATATATTATATATATATATATATAAATATATATATATATATATATAAGGTGCGTGTGTGCATTTTTTGTTTTTGTTGCAATTTCGACAATTCTAGTCCGATTTTATCGGATTTTTTTTTCGTGTTTCTATTCTGTTACACCTATTCAAAAATAAGGCTCCTACTTTTCAAAAGAAGAATCCTTATAATTTCGTCTTTTGAAGAAATTTACATCAGATAGCTCGATTGAGCATTTGCGAGATTTTAGTAAGGAGCTCGACTGAGCCTTTGTGAAATTTATCAGGAAGTTCGATTGAGCATCCGTGAAAAAGAAGCTCGATTGAGGATTTGAGAAAAAGAGGCTCGATTGAGCATTTGAGAAAAGGAAGCTCTATTGAGCATCCGTGAAAAAGAAGCTCTATTGAGCATTTGAAAAAGAAGCTCTATTGAGCATTTGAGAAAAAGAGGCTCGATTGAGCATTTGAGAAAAGGAAGATCGTTTGAGCATCCGTGAAAAAGAAGCTCTACTGAGCATTTGGGAAATTATAATAAGCTTATTGAGTATACAATAATTGAAAAATGAATATAGAAGACATTACTTCAGTATCTTCACTTCTTCAAGAAATTGAAACTTTTATCTCTAGTAAAGCGGAGATAGTAGAACAAACCCTCCAAAAAGAGGAAATGAAGAAAAAAATTGAAGAAGTAAAGGAGAAGTTATCCCCTCTCAAGATAATGAGAGGAGTATCAAAAAGGAAAGGTTACTCTCCTTTTCAAACAACTATTGGAAATTATGCAAACAGACGGAAGTAATTCACCTCTCATATCGTCTATGTTGGAAGAAGTATCGTCAAGACTTCTAGAGGTGCGTCAATATGACGGAGAAATAGAGGCATTAATATGCTCATCCGGTCTTCTCAAAGTATGATAACATACCTTGCTCAATGAGGAGATAGTGAGTGCGTCTCACTATCATCTACAACAACAGAAGGTTATGAGCAAGTTTCATACATCTACAGAAAATGCATCTCGCCATTCGTCAGCCTCCGGCTCAAATCCACAGGAGAACTTAGAGAACCAGTCGGAGGTAAAATCCATATTGAGAGGATTAGCCGTCAAGCAAGAGGTCAAAATACCTGCTTTAAAGTGTAAAACTTTTTCTGGAGAATCAGACCGTTTCCAATTTCGATCGTTTTTACTTTCTTTTGAAAATGTCTTCGGAAGTCGGCGAGACTTAAGTGACGCCGCCAAACTTCAATATCTAAAGGCTCATCTTTCAAGTATGGCATTAAAAGATGTAGAACATCTTCCTAATGTGGACGACAACTATGAAGTTGCTCTCCAAATTTTAAAAGATTTATATCTTAGATGTGCCTTTCATAATCGATTCTCTATTTCATAAAATAGACACAGCTCCTGTCATAGACAACAAAAATCTTGAGGCAGTGAGAGCTTTCATATCTGAAGTTCGTGCACATCTACATGAACTTAAAGAATTCGAATTAGATTTTATGGAGGAGGGTTCAGCAGGATGTAAACTTTTAAGTCATATAGTGGTGGATAAATTGCCTTCAAGTTTCCTAAGAGAATTGAAAATTGAGACAAAGGTAGAATATCCTTCCATCAACATCATCTTAGATAATTACCATATGATTTTAAAATCTATGGAAAGAATCAGAGGGAAGAATCCATCACATACATCTACGTCTAAAAAATCTTCAAATGGAAAGAAAACATCTTCTTTTCAAAATTCCACGTACTCCAGACAAGAGAACACCACATATCCAAAAAAATCTAATATTTCTTCGGAATCATCATCTGTAAAGTGTAAACTGTGTGATGGTGCACATTTTATGTCGTCTTGCACCGTCCATTCGAATCCAGCCTCCTAGAAAAGAGCGCTGTATTGAAATAGGACTATGCTCTAGCTGCTCCAGCACTAAGCATAAATCCAAGCAGTGTCCTGCTAAGAGATATGGACTTAGCCGCCCTTGCTTTTACTGTAAAAGCAAGAAACATATATCAGCCCTTTGCACCTCTGAAACAAATGGAAAAAGGAAGAGTGATCAACATCGTAGAACAGATGACACACCTACTCCTTCATCTTCTCTTGCACAAACTGGGGAGGATGAATCTCAACGAAGTCATCTGTGTATCAACACAGGATCAACTCCTTCTGGCAACATTCTTCCAACTATCTCCCATTAAAGTAAAAAGGGGGAATAAGATTCAAGAAATAAGGGCACTTCTAGATTTTGGATCTCAGAGAAGTTACTTCAAAGGAAGTGTCATGGAGAAGCTAGGAGTAAATATTGCTTCACTTCCTCGTCAAAACACCACTGTAAAAACTTTTCTGGGAGAACAAACCAGAACAATGTACTCCATTGATCTGGAATTGAATTTATGTTGTGGGTCATATACCAAAATTCCTGCTCTTGTGGATCCCAATCTTGAACGTCGGTTTTGAAGTCAAGGGATTGATGGGAGCCGAATACAACAAACAAAGAAACAACTTTAAGATAGCCGACCGATTCTATCAAGGTCCGTCATGGTGACATTGTCAACAATGTAGAATGTATTCTGGGAATAGACGCTCTATATCTCATGAAGCATTTTAAAGTAGTCAATTGTTTAATAAGAGGGAGTGCCATTGATTCCTGCCATGGTTTCGTTCCATTCGGACCTGTTCGTAAATTTTTAACTTCTCAAATTGATATCATCTTTGGAAAAAACCGAGAATATTGAGGACAGATGAAGGTTTGACCTTACCATCGTCAATTTGGCACAAGCTTTGTTTATATAAAAAATATAAAATTTTAATAAAGAGTGTAATTAGTAGAAAACTATGATAATGAAAAAAAAACCGATACAATCAAACAAGTGTGTGTATGTGTTTGTGTGTGCAGGTGTGTTTGTGTTTTACAATGAATAGGTTAAATACTTAAGTGGCTAAACACCCTATAAGCAATCAAAGGAATAAAATATATTTGTGTTCCGTGTGTGTTAAGAAACATAAAATAGCAAAAAAAAAAAATAGTGAAAAGAATAAAGATAAGTAGAAAAAATATGATATATTAAACCAGCTCTTATGTGTTGGGACGTATATATAAAGAGATTTTATATAATAATAATAATAATAATAATAATAATAATAATAATAATAATAATAATATTTAAGGTGTTGAAGAGTAATAAAGATTGTAGAAGAATTAGTAATAATAAATTCACAAGATTATATATTCAACAAGGTAAATAAGGAACATACTAAACATGATGTACATTTAACTGGCTCGTATGTTTCACAATGCAAGAACAGGTAAACCTATGGATGAGAGTGATGGTGTTGGTATGTATGTGGGTGCAGGTGGGTGCGGGTGACAGTGGGCGGGCTAGAGAGTTTTGGTTAGTAACATGGCTTAACACAAATTAGGCTAAGCCCTCTCAGGGAGGCTCATTTTTCATCAGAGGCTTCCGTGAATATGCTTATACTTCATTAATTTTCAATTTTTCTTCTAAATTTGTTTTTATTTTCTAAGATTCATTTTGTTTTCGAAGTTTTTAAATTTTTCTAATTATTTTTAATAAAAAAAAAATTTAAATTTTCAAATTTTTTACAAATTTTTGTATATTTTTGAAAAAAAAAATTTAATTTGTTTTTGATTGTGTAGGGAGGGGTAGGGTGGTTGGAACTTCAAGAGGTAACGGTAACGGTTGGATATATATATATATATATATATATATATATATATATATATATATATATATATATATCCGCATATATATATATATATCCGCATATATATATATATATATATATATATATATATATATATATGCAACGATAGTTTGCTTGTTCAAATGGCTTTATTTAGCTTAGGGTCTGGTGTAGGTCCTAGAGCGTACATTATATCTATAAAAATTCTATTCCTTTTACCTTGTTTGATGTATTGTCTATTATTTGTTATTATTTATAATATTAAGAATATTTGGCGTATTGAAATATTTCTTCTTAAGTAATATTTTTATTTTATGTAATGTTATTTCACAATTATTTACAAATTCACAACAATTTACAAGCGTGGCGTTTTCAGCCGGTTTTCGTTCTAATCTACTAAAAATCGCTTGTCATACATCGATACTATCATAATTGATATATCGTTTATCATTTATTATAGATCGTTCATAATATCGATATATATAATTTATTATTTATAATAATTACATTTATTAAGAAATTAAATATTATCAATACAACCTTCATTCTAAGATGGTGGCACCCAGAGAATGAATTTCCATATATATATATATATATATATATATATATATATATATATATATATATATATATATATATATATATATATATATATATATATATATATATATATATATATATATATATATATATATATATATATATATATATATATATATATATATATATATATATATATATATATATATATATAATAATAATATAATAATAAGGGACAACTTTTGGCGGGTGCCAGTGCCAAGTGAGGGAAAATAAGGGGAGTGCCAGTGCCAAGTGAGTGAAAATATGGGGAGTACCAGTGCCAAGTGAGGGAAAATAAGGGGAGTGCCAGTGTCAAGTGAGGGAGTGTAGAAATTGGATCCCACGCGCTTTTGTGAGGTATTTTTAATTTGATTAACCGGATCATCGTGACAGAGCCAGTATCAAAGTGACGGGAAATTGAAAGGAAACGAGAGGGAAATTGCCCACCATGTTCTTTCTTGAGGTACTTTTTAATCCAATAAACAGGATAATCCGATAATTAATCCGGATAACCCTTTAAGTTATCTTAATCCATCAGTCGCCACCCATTTTTTACCTTTCTAATATTTAATCCCTTAAATCCCGCCCCTTTTTTACCTTTTTCCCAAGGCACGTGCCCTCCCTTATTTGGCACTCATGGCCTTGAAGTGCTAGTGACAGGGCCTAACTCATGCCTTTCTGATGAGATATTTCTAGCTTTTTAAACTAGTACGTGGCCCCTTTGGTTAGATCACGTCTACTTGCTTGAGGGGAGTGCCAGTTGAGGGTTGAAAAGAGTGCGTGCCAGCGACAGCGGGCTCAGAGGGTAAGGTGTTATTGCAAGAGCCTATTTGTAACATTGCAATTTACCCTCGGTGATGAAATCATCCACTTAAGCGAATGAGCACACGCACACGCACCTTACCCTGTAGTCTTGGCACGGACTACGGACTATCACGATACTATGACGTCATCCGTTTTGATCACGTGGTTCTCATTTCTAAATATTATTTGTACACGCAATTTCTGTCAGTCACTTTGGGTCTGTCAGCAATCTTGGATTTGGTGTCCGCCATTTTGAATTTATGTTCGCAATTTTGAATTTCTATATTGGATTTTTCGAACACGTGGTTTTCATCTCCGTAGTTTATCAAATAGTTTCCGCTATGTTGAATTTGAATTTTCTGCCATTTTTTTCTTCACCACGTAGAGTCCTCTATCTTGAATTTGATTTTAATTTTTTACACAATTTTATTCTTGATCAGGTGGTTTTCGACATCTTGGATTTGATTTTGAATTCTCCCGCCATTTCTTCCTGACTATTGAGTGAAATCAAACTTTCTCCAATATTCAGGGAAAGGATGCGAACTTAAAACTATTGTGAGACAAGGATTCGAAACCTTATCCTTCTGATTTGAATTCCATCACGCTACCACTACACCAACCGGATCATACCTTAGAATGAATGAATTGGTCTATTCATGCGCAACGTTTTTCCTTTGAAACTGATATTACTTTATTGAATATATAATTACACTTACCTCGATTATTTCGAATGTTTATGTGATAACTATACATATCAACTATATATTCACTGTTATGTAATCGCACTTACACATCGAATATTTAATTACATAATACTTATATAATCACAGTTATTACGTAATCCCTTAACATAAAAATTATGCAATCGATGTTATTTAAGGTATTATGAAATAATAATTATATAATTACTTATTATATAATAATTACTTTTACATCGAATGAATTATTACACAATCACTGATATTATATAATAATTAATATAAATTTGTATAACTACTATACCCAAATACATTTAACTTATTTCTATTTTTTTAATTACCACTGCTACATAATTATTATAACAATTTATATAAATTTGTATAACTACTGTCTTCAAATACATTTCTTTATCGTATTTCTACTATCATTCTTACATAATAAATATGTAAACACAGTTATTACGTTATAACTTTGCAATATTTTACATAACAAATTTATTTAATGTATGAGTTCATCCAATACTCTTTATGACTGATTCCTATATTACTTTGATGATTATATGAGCCATCATGACACTATGACGTTATTCATACACCGTTTTGAATTTCTGATGACGTGGTATCGGCCAACTTGGTTTTCTAACCACGTGGCTTTATTTACCATCGTTATTTTCTCACAACCTTGGGGTTTTTATTTCCATAGATTTTCTCTTGACCACGTAGTTTCAACCAATCAATACTCAATTCCTGATATATCCTATTTATGACTTAATACATTTGCATACTTATTTACTTTAACTCACTTTAACCAAATTTATAAAGAAGACCATTTGTCTATCAAGTCATAACCACATGACTGATCACTTCGCAACAAAACAAATCCTGATATTTCATGTTTTTGACTAACCTCATTTACATTTACCACATAATATTACCAGGTGTTTATCGTACCTGCGCCAAATGCTTAATGTCCACAATGTCATTCTATAACAATACTTGAAGTATTTATAAATAAAAAATCTCATTACACAATTAATTATTACCCTAATATGATTTCAAATATGCAAAGACATCATTTACTTAATATTACAACATATAATTTCCATCAAATGGTCCCATTTCTTTAATAACCCCCATGATACGAAAATATGTTCTCGAAAATTCATCCCGTTTTATCCAAACTATTATTTGAAACTTATCACATATTCTGCTTCTTTTCAAGCTATGACTTTTGAATATTATTTTTAAAATTATTTCACATTACATTTTCTATATTTCCTTCAAAACAATGATTTTAATGAATTATTTTAATCTTATTTCACATTACGCTTTCTATATTTCTTTCAAGCTTTCAATTTTTAAAATTTATTTTCTCGCAAATTAATAATAAAATATTTATATATCCCACATATGTACACACTGAGATAGATAACCGAGAAATTGCGAGAAAAGGATAAAATGGGGAATGAATGTTTTCTGGATTTGGAAAAAGAATACAATAGAAAATGCGGGAAGAAGTTGTTCGAAATACTAATGGAAAGAGGAATGAAAAGGGAAATTACTGGAGGGGATCAAAGCTTTTTAAGAGAATTGTAGATCAAGAGTGAGGGTGAAGAGGGAACTTTCGGATTGGTTTAGCATAGGACTGGGATTGGGTCAGGGGTGTGTAATGTCAAAATTGTTATTTAATCTATAGATGGATGGTATAGTTAGGGAAATGGGAGAGAGAAGGGAAGGGTTTTAGGCTTAGAAATATGAAGGGTGAGTGGGATGTGAACTTTTTACTTTTTGCAAATGATGCGGTGTGGTGGCAGAATCTGGAGAAAAAGTTGAGAATGCTGATGAGAGTTTGAGGGAATGTGCGAACATGAGACTGAAAGTCAATCCAGCGAAAAGTAAAGTTATGAGGATTGGAAGTGTGGAGGGAGGAATGGAGGGGTGTAGAAGTGGGATAAGGGAAACTTGAGGAAGTGGATGAATTCAAATATCAAGGAATGAAGGAATGTTGGTGGAAGGTAAAAAGGGGGGGGAACGGAAAAAGAAAAGAGTGGTAGAGGGAATGGAAGTGCTGAGGGGCCTAATAGAAGTATGGTAGAAAGGAAAAATTTCGAAAGAAATAAAGATAAAAATGCTTGAATGTTTCAGTTTGCCTTCAGTAATGTATGGGTGTGAAACATGGATGATAAATGCTCGAGCAAGGAAAAGTTTGAATGTCTTTTGAGATGAAATGTTTGAGAGCCATATGCAAATTCTGAAGGATTCATAGGATTAGAAATGAAAGAATAAGGGAGATGTGTAGATGGAAGAAGGGTGTAGTGGATAGAGCGGAGGAGGGTGCGCTTAAATGGTTTGGAAATATATATAGAATGAATGAGGACAGATGGTGGGCGAGGTACTTATATCCGAGGCGGATAGGGGTAGGAAGAGGGGAAGGCCATAGTTGAAATGGATGGATGGAGTGAGAGAAACTTTGGATGGCAGGAATTTGAGTTTAGAAGAGGGTAGTAGACTTGCGGAGGACAGAGTGAAATGGAGGGAGGTGGTGAAAGGAGATGGAAGGAAGGAATAGGTATGTTTGTGAGGGAATTGAGGCGGGCAGCACCCCCACGTATGAACCGACCGGGGCCCCGGCTAAAAATCAGGGAAAACCGGGGTTTGCCTGCCGGGGTTAAAATGGCATATTATACTTGAGGGAACATTCCAATTTCAAATTTTTTTTTTTTTTAAATTTTCAGCCGATTCTCCTGAAATTTTCAGTGTATATAAGTTTCTTTCCTGGTTAAAAATAAGTCCATTTTTAGCGCTTTTCCTGAGTCTAAAAAAAATAACGCTTTTCAGTAACTGATTAAAAAAAATTCTTTTTTGAAAATTTGACCCTTTTCAAATGAATGGCGTGGCCAAACCACTTTTCGGAATGATCTGAAATTTGGATTGTATATTCAGAATTCTACTGGCAACAGAAACTTATAACAGACATTTGTTCCCAGTTTTAGAAAAAATGTTATAAGCCCAAAACTGAACAACTATTAAAAAAATCCACCTTTTCGGTCAAAAAATTTAAAACAAAGCTACAACAATAACATTCCTTATTTTTGGTGAATGCATAGAGGAGGGATGAGGCTACAAATTCTTCTCTATACTTTATTCGATGCGATACTTTGTTTTCGAGATATAGCCTCTCATAATAGGTCGATTTTTGACAAAATTTCCAAAGTTTGAGAGGCTATATCTAGCTTCAAACGAAAAGCATTTAATAATGCAGCAAATAAAAACAATATTCAAAAAATAAAGAAATTAGTAGGTAGCGTTTTTTTTAAATATTTTTTTCCTCCGGAAGGGTACAATTTTTACCAAAAAAAAAAATTTCAAGTTCTTATAACTTTTTTTTCTAGATGTGATATCAAAAATCTGTTCTCACTAATGCAAGAAATTGGGGCTAAGATTATTCAGCTAAATTCAGCTAATTTTCAGCTCATGTGGACTAGTGGTTTGACCCCACTATTCATTTTTTTCAACTTTGGGTCCAAATAACTTTCAAACCGTTATAGACTCAAGAAAAATGCTCGAAATCAACTCAGAACTTTGGGAAAAAATGCGTATACCCTGAAAATTTCAGCGCAATCAGCCAAATAATAAAAAAATTTCAAACAAAATATAAGAAAATTAAGATTTTCCTCTTGCTTTTTTAAAATTTTATCTTTTTTTCTGTTTCATTTGATTGCTCCTTTTCTGCTAATGAATGTTCATTTTTGTGTTTTGATTTTAGATGCCCCCATAAAAATTTGGTTGAAAATTTTTTACTTGTAGCACCCGGAGGTATTCTTCTAATTTCCTGACTGCAGATGTTACATTTAGCTATTTCGAGTTTATCCTGAAACATTGTAAAGTACTTCCATATTGCTGAAGCTAATCTTTTAACCATATTGATTGAAAGTATAAACAAAATAAAAAAAATGTAGCTAATTGATACGTTTGATACATAGCAATAATATAACAATGATATGTATAAATATAGGTTATATTGATAATTTTACATCTTACATTTTTTCAAACTTTATCTTAGGGTCTTATATGTAAAGCTGTTGAATCACTATTATGAATAAAAAAAAAATTTTTAAAAAAAAAATTTTTGTACTTTTTATTATGCAAAATCTGTAA
>SEYY01018451.1:10000-12500 GCA_009176605.1 Armadillidium nasatum | reverse complement strand
GGACGATAGTTAGAGAGTTGAGAGGGGTTCCCCTTCTTGGGCACACGCTGAATGAGCGCACGTTTCCATCAAGAAGGGAAGGTCGAAGTAGAAAGACATAGACGAAAAAGTTTACCAAGGCAGGGTGCAAGCTCGGAAGCACAAGTTTTGAGAACCACAGGAGGGATACCGTCAGGACCGTACGCCTTCTTAGTGTTAAGCTCAGAGAGAGCAGAAATGACATCTTTAGAAGAAATTATAATTCTAGGCATAAATGAGTTGGAGGGGGTTGAAGGAGAAGGAACAGCTCCGGAATCGTCTAAGGTTGAATTAGAAGCAAATGTTTGAGCGAAGAGTTCAGCTTTAGAAGAAGGCAAAACGGCAGTTGTACCGTCAGAAGATACTAGAGGAGGGAAAGAGGAAGAAGCAAAGTTAGAGTTGACATTTTTTGCAAAATGCCAGAAAGGGTGTGAGGAAGTAGAACCAGAAAGATTGTTGCATTTTCTACGGAGAAAAGAGTTTTTAGTGTTACGGAGAATAGATTTTGCACGATTCCGGGATGAAATATAAGTTGCATGAGTTTCAGGAGTTTGAAGACGACGGTAATCCCTGAAGGCAGCATCCCTGTGACGGATAGCACGAGAACAAGCAGAGTTAAAAAAAGGTTTCTTAGGTTTAGTAGAAGGGAAAGAATATGGAATGTACGCCTCCATGCCAGAGAGAATCACCTCGGTTATGCGCTCTGCACACTCAGAGGGACCCCTCCCACGGAAACAGTAATCATTCTATGGAAAATCAGAGAAGTACAACCGCAAGCCGAATGCGGGGGCCGTTCTTGCGGAAGACTTGAAGAGACAGGACAAGATACAGAGATAAGAAGGTGATCAGATGAACCCAGAGGAGGAAAGAGTTTAACAGTGTAAGGAAAAGGATAAGAAGTTAGGAAAAAATCAAGTATGTTGGGTTCATCACCAAGGCGATCAGGGATATGGGTAGGGAGATGCACCAACTGCTCAAGGTTGTTTTGGATAGAAAATTGGAAGGCGAGTTCACCAGCTGGATCGTGAGAACTAGATGAAAGCCATTGGCGGTGGTGAACATTGAAATCACCTAAAATGATGATTTCGGAGAAAGGAGAAGAAGACATAATGTGTTCTATTTTGGAGTTAAGATAGTCGAAGAATTTTGGATAATCTGTAGAGTTAGGAGATAAGTAGACAGAACAGATAAATTTAGTTGTAGAGTTGGAAGAAAGTTTAAGCCATAAAGTAGAGAATTCATAAGACTCCAAAGTAGAGACACGAGAACAGATAACATCGTTGCGCACATAAGCGCAACATCCGCCTTTGGCTGAAAATTGAGGATAGAGACAGTAGGAGGAAACAGAGTAGGGGTTGCTGTCAGAGCACTCAAACACCCGAGTTTCGGTTAAGAATAAGAGATGAGGTCTAGAAGAAGAGAGATGGTGTTCGACAAAGTGGAAATTAATAAAGAGACCACGAATGTTGCAGAAGTTAATGAAAAAAGAAGATGGTGCACCAGGGCAAGTCGGCATAGAGGTCTTGGTGGCACCAACCCCATCACCGGAGGCCACCAACTTTCAAGTGGTGATGGGGAAAGGAGTGGATGAGAGGCATTCTTTGGATGCCGCCCCTCGTAGCATCTCCGAGGCAGTTCAATGTTTCGCCATTTTTTTATTATTATTATTTTAAAGGTAATGTAGGAGTAAGCGCTTGTAAATTTGTAGGAACGTGAGAAGGGAGTTGAGGGAAGGAGAATTGGGAGCATAGACACTCCCATGTGGGACGAGGGTACACTAGAGACCCTCTGAGAAGGTGAAACGCGAAAATAAACGAACCAAAGGGCAACGGAGATAAACGGGATGGTTTAGCCCACCCTATTACTCCGCGGTTAAGCCCAATGGAGGGGTACTTTCATCGCTTCGGACGGCGCTACGTCCTCTTCCTATGCACTTATGTCTTGTTTGTGTAATAATAATAATTTTAAGTTACAAATATATGATAATGGTTCATATGGTGTTACAATTACTGACGAAAATAGTTGCAAATTTGCGCTTTGGTATGTGTTGATGAATGAGATGCCACGTGATGATATCATCATGAATAAAGAAAAATCAAAATTTTACTGTGAAGAAAGTATGTGATCAGAAAGTCGAGATCGAGTAGAAAAATCGAAGATGAAAAGAATAGGATGAAAACGAAAAGCAACTTGTGTGTGTGTGTGTGTGTGTGTGTGTGTGTGTGTGTGTGTGTGTGTGTGTGTGTGTGTGTGTTGCGTGCGGACTCGCGTGTGTTAATAAAAAAAAATTGCAGCAGAATATATATTTATAAATAATATGTGTGTGGGTATGCGTTCGCGCAACTTTGCCACCGCATCGATTACGCGTCAGAGGGTTCATCACGTATGAGGTCATACGGATTCTGAGTTTTGTTTAAGATTATGAATCCGACTCCGATAAGTAACGTTATGTGGATACGTCATGGTGAAAAATATATTTATG
>SEYY01018451.1:0-5000 GCA_009176605.1 Armadillidium nasatum | reverse complement strand
GCGTCACTCTCTCTATACTATAGATATTACAATGGACACTGCTCTTATGAACTCTCTCGTAGCATACCACCTCCACTGAGAAGGGCTCGTGCAACTCGACTTTCTACAGTCTCATCCTTTCTCTGTCCAGCTCTCTGACCCCAGACTTAACCGCTATGCTCTGTCATACATGTACTCTACTGGTAAAGTCTGGAACACATTCCCTTCTTCTATTTTTCCAACTTCCTATGACTTACACACCTTCAAACGTCGTGTATCAGGTCACGTCGGCCTTTAATTTGACCAGGCTTCCGTCTTTCGCCCTAACTCTGGTGGAATTTTAGTAGGCTTCTGGCCTTTGCCCACCAGAGGTGATATAAAAAAACAAAAAACAAATACATACCCTCTGAGAAATTTCGCAACATATTCGTATAATGAAATACAAAAAAGTAAAACAATGTAATTTTTTCATATCCTATTATTATCGTATACTTAGGATATTTGAACCCGAATAGTACTTGCGACGTCGTTTTATAATTACTCATACTTTATAGTATATAAAAAATTACTTTCATATTACATAAATTTCATATACACAGTATTTAAATTACACGATAAACATACATTTAAAGTACATGTATCCAAAATACATTATTATAATGCTACTCTATGATATCAAATCTTCAATGACACAAAACTTAATGATTCATTTACTCTATTAACAATTATCTACCCATAACACATTTTAATCATGGTGTTTTCAGTATGATTTTTCAAGATCAGATCAGATATTCATGACATCATATCTTTCTCTGTACCGAAACAATATTTTATTTTGAAATTCTAACCCGAATTTCAAAACGTGAAACTTTATTTTCTTAACTAAATGACGTCATTATTCATGAATAAACAATTTCACAACTTAAACTCTGTAGTCCTATATAACTTCTTTTATTTTTAAAAATTTATTTTTTTATTTTATTTTAATAAATTCTCTTTTAAACAAATTTTAAACATAAATCATTAAAGACTGATGTCATATTCCTTTCATTTATTACATAAAACTTTCTCATTATCGAATAATAATCATGTGTCCACAAATTAGATAATGGTTTCATTTGTGATGTCATAATTTAATATATTTGTCTTCATATTTGAGTTTTCACAGTTTGGTATCTCTTTTATATGCCATCATATAATTCTGTCAACAGGAGCGATATAGCTTGAACAAACATCTCTAGCATTTCATAATAAACAGTTCCTTCTCTATATAATTTCTAATCATCATCATCATCATCCCAATTCAGGTTTCGAACTCAATTTTCTGAATGAGGGTACGAGTACTTCATTATCATTAGTGTTACTATTGTAACTTGAAAACAAAGCATTTTGTTTCTCATTACATAACTATCATCGAATAAAAATTGAATCATTATCATGACCTCTATTTTTAAAACACATCCAAATTACTTTTTTGTCACCATCTTATACCAATTTATTATATTTCAGGATTATGAGTCATTTCAATTACGTGCATTTATTTACTTTCAAACATTATAAACATGTATTCATGCTTTCAGTATCAGATATTTCCTATTTATGACCTCGGTCCATTATTGATGAATCAAGTTCTTACTACATGTGACTTATTTTTCATCAATATTATTTGAAACCTGTAACAACTTTGTTCAATCATATTACATAATGAGCATGTATCGACAGTGATATGACTTGAATTTATACATGTAAAATCATCCTATGACGTTATATTTTCTCTCATTAAGTATATTTTTCTAACAGTAATCACATATAAATAATACTTTAAATTAACATTACATACGCGAAGTCATTTTCTGAAGAAATATTCGTTTCATTTAATATATTATAAATAAAATCATTCCTCCGTACTACAAATACTTTGATATAAATGTATACATGCGATGACGTAGAATAACTTCATAACTTGAAATTTATATAACAATTAACATCCCTAGTTTCAATTTCTCTTATGGCACCAGGTTGTCACATACATCTTTCTTAAATATTCACTTTAATTACGTGCATTTATTTACTATAAAAAATTATAAACATGTATTCATTTTTTCAGTATCAGATATTTCCTATTTATGACATCGGTCCCTTACAAATGAATCGGTTATTACTACATGTGAATTATTATTCATCAATATTATATAAAACATGTAACCACTTTGTTTAATAGTATTACATAATGAGCATGTATCCACAGTGATATGACTTGAATTTATATATGTGAAATCATTCTATGACGTTATATTTTCCCTCCTTAAATATATTTCCCTAACAGTAATCACATGTATATATAGAACTTTAAATTGATATTACATGCGCAAAGTTATTTTCTGAAGAAATATTTTTCATTTAATATATTATATATAAAATCATTCTTCCGTACTACATAAATACTTTGATATAATTGTACAAATGCGATGCCGTGGAATAAACTCATAACTTGAAAATTTTATAAGATAATTAACATGACTTTTAAATTTTATTTTCATTCTACATAACAAAAAAAAATTTGCAACTTACAAATCAATTCGACTTTTTATTTTCACTGAAATATTTTTTCAAAATTATTATTTTAAAAAAATTTTTTTTAATTTTTAAAAATTATAAAACTTTAAAAAAATTATATATATATATATATATATATATATATATATATATATATATATATATATATATATATATATATATATATATATATATATATATATATATAATATATATATATATATATATTTCTTTTTTTAAAAAAAATATTAAAAAAATTTAATTTTTTTACAATTTTAATATGCTTTATTTTTTGCACTAAAACAGGTAGAATGTAAACCCTCACCAGCAGTGTGCACCCCTGAGCACATACACACACTCACGAATATATTGGTATACGAATATAATAAAATATGAACAAAATTACGTTGTTTTACTCTTTTTTTTAAATTGATTATACGCTCATGTCATACCCTGCTTTAAAATTTAGTTAGATAGAGAAAGAAAACGATGGAGAGATTCGCCATCTCTATTTCTCCAAAAATGGCCGGGCGAAATGAATGAAACATTTACAGAAAAGGATGAGCATATGTAAGAAAGTTGAGAATTTTCAATCTTTTGTGAGTGGCACACTCAAAAACGATGGAAAATTTTTTAAAATCTAATGTGGTCGATTAAATAACTTTTGTTTTAAGATTTTAAAATTATTTTACAATGAATTATTAAATTTATTAATAATTTAATAATTTCTTTACCTGACCATCACAGTCTCCACGCAATAAAAGTTTTTCAGCTCCATTTGAAATAGGTATTCGAAGAAACTTCCATGCTGGTGAATGAATCAAATGCTGCAATATATATATATATATATATATATATATATATATATATATATATATATATATATATATATATATATATATATATATATATATATATATATATATATATATAACCGACCGGGGCCCCGCCCCGGCCAACCCGGCCCCGGCCAAAAATCAGGGAAAACCGGGGTTGCCGGCCGGGGTTAAAATGGCAAATTATACTTAAATTTTTTTTTTTTTTTAAATTTTCAGCCGATTCTGCTGAAACTTTCAGTTATATAGATTTTTTACCGGTAAGAAAAGTTTTTGTACTTTTTTTAAACTTTAACTATACAAAACTGTAATTTTTTGATTTTTTTTTTTGGAGAAAATGCATATAATCATTAATTTAAGTGAATGTTGGCTATTCTACTCCTTCCTTACAATTAAATAAACCTTATATCTAATTTTCTTAACCTTAAAATTTCAGTGCTTTTGACCTCTTTACAAATTTTAGGAAACCCGGCCAGAACCCCGGCCCCGGCCAAATTTGGGTGACCCCGGCCCCGGCCCCGGCCAAATTCCAACCCCGGTCGGTATATATATATATATATATATATATATATATATATATATATATATATATATATATATATATATATATATATATATATATATATATATAACGCCTTGCAATGAACATAGTATTCAAGTTACGAACAGCTTTATTTTATATGTAACATTTGCAAGCACAATTAAAAAAAGAAAAATCGAAGAAAAAAGAAAAAGAAAGTTATGAAAATCAAAATTAAAATATATACTTTTGAAAATTAAAACATATGAATGAAATTAAATTAAGTAAAGATTAAAATTCATAAAAGTTTTAGTGAATTAAATTTAGAAGTGATAAATCTAAGTATATATTTAGTTGAAAAAAAATAAATTAAATAAATAAAATAGGATAAAGAAAAATGTATGTATTTATTGTTGGTTAAGCAATAGAAAGTGATGAAAATAACCATGGGAACCCAAAATAATAATAACAATAGAATAATAATAATAATCACAATAATGATAATACTAATAATAAATGTGGTAAATAAAAGAAAATGGTAAGAGATTTTAAATATAATTAAAAATTCGAAAAAATAAAAATAAAATAAAATTTTAATGCTTTTGGAAAAGGAACAAAGAAAGTTGCCGAAAAAAATATATACTATTTATATATATGTGAGAGAGAGAGAGAGAGAGAGAGAGAGAGAGAGAGAGGAGAGAGAGAGATGAAGAGAGAGAGAGAGAGAGAGAGAGAGAGAGAGAGAGAGAGAGAGAGAGAGAGAGAGAGAGAGAGAGAGAGAGAGAGAGAGAGAGAGAGAGAGAGAGAGAGAGAGAGAGAGAGAGAGAGAGAGAGAGAGAGAGAGAGAGAGAGAGAGAGAGAGAGAGAGAGAGAGAGAGAGAGAGAGAGAGAGAGAGAGAGAGAGAGAGAGAGAGAGAGAGAGAGAGAGAGAGAGAGAGAGAGAGAGAGAGAGAGAGAGAGAGAGAGAGAGAGAGAGAGAGAGAGAGAGAGAGAGAGAGAGAGGAGAGAGAGAGAGAGAGAGAGAGAGAGAGAGAGAGAGAGAGAGGAGAGAGAGAGAGAGCAAAACATTTTAGCTTCATTTCATGTCTAGAAAACCATCAGTGTTACGA
>SEYY01018450.1:287500-288962 GCA_009176605.1 Armadillidium nasatum | reverse complement strand
TTCATACTATCATATTTTGCATAATACCGCCAACAATAAAGAGACAATTTTCTTGTTTAAAGTCTTGATTTTTCCTTGTTTGACATCCAAACTTCAAGATTTTTCTTCAATCATTTTCTTCTAAGCGTTTTCGATGGTGCTATACCCAAACGTCGTCAGGGAAATAGTCGACTGGTCAAAGGGTCGACACTTTTGGAAAAAATCTGACGATCACTTTCTTTCAATTTCACGGGGACGGTTTTGGACACATGTGAAAAAAATGCGTCGACCGTTTGACCAACATCGTATTATTTTATTCGATACAATCGATATGTAAGCAATTTTTTAATTTATTATATAAATTATGATATATTTTTTTATTTTAATATATTATTGTTAATAGATGCGGTACACGAACATTTTAAGGGGGGCTCTGCTCCCCGTACCCCCGACCCGTGAGTGATGATATATATCTTTCGATTAATCGATATCGTTTTATAGTGTCGACGATAAAAAAAAATTGTCGGCCCTTTGACCTTACCAAAAAAAGTTGTCGACGTTTTGGACAAGTGAGAAAATTTTGTTAATGACGTGTCTGCCCTTTGACCTGTCGAACTTCCTGAACGACCATTTGGCATTCCCTTTTCGATTTCATCTTTTGCAAGTTTTAATTTGCCCCACACTTTCCACTCATAATCTCTTCGTCTCTAAAATTTTTTTACTTTAAATTGTCCAGTTTTTTCCTTTCTCTTCAATTCTTCAAGTATTTAGAAATTCTCTAAAATAGCAAATTTAACTTACGAGTTACTGATCAGTGATTAGAGAATCTAATTTTTCAGTTACCTAGCCCACCGCCGTACTATATAGTATAATTATATATATATATATATATATATAGTATATATATATATATATATATAATATATATATATATATATATATATATATATATATATATATATATATATATATATATATATATATATATATATATATATATATATATATATATATATATATATATATATAATATATAATAATATATATATATTATATATAATATATATATATATATATATATATAATATATATTGATAAAATTGAACTGTAAAAAAAAAGATTGAATGACCTAATTATTTTCATTCTTTTCCACTACTCCAGAATGAGGAACAGGACCCATCCACCCTATCGTATTATCCTAACCTCTCCTCTAATGTCAGAGGTGTTTACTGTATTTAATGTATTGTTTTATTGTGAATTGCAGATGCAAATATTATCCCCAACTGAAGTGGTTAAGAGAATGTTGAGGTTTTGATAACAAGCTTTTCACTTCATTCATCTTAAGCTGGGCTGTTTGGGCTACGACCATTTGGAGGATAAAGTAAGTAGATATGATCTTCCTAATAGTTATAGATAAGGATAGGTCACCTTCTCCCATGTAAAAGTCAATGGCTTTGCGTTTCTTATTGAAATATTTCCCAAA
>SEYY01018450.1:280000-282500 GCA_009176605.1 Armadillidium nasatum | reverse complement strand
GCAAAAGTAGAAGACTGTTATGTATCCTTTTTCAGTTACGATGAAACTGAGTTATAATATATATATATATATATATATATATATATATATATATATATATATATATATATATATATATATATATATATATATATATATATATATATATATAATATATGAGAAAAGTGATTCGACTGTCGTCGGGAGTGGATGTGCTTAAAAACAGATGGGGAAAGAAAATTGAGAAGTATCAGAATGAAGATTGGGGAAGAAAAGAAGAAAGGAGGCTTATATATATTTGAGATATATTGTACTGAACAGAAGTTTTAAAAATAATAGCAGAGATTTATTTTAAAATAAAAATTTCAACATAATATTTCGGTATTTTTTAAAACAAAGTAAATTAAATGAAATTTAATAAAATTATTTTTTAAAATCTATGGAGGAGCAACAAATTTTTCAAGACAACGAATTTTCGGTTTCGAATTCAAAATTAAACGTTTATATTAAAAAAATTTAAATTTAAGAACATGAAATTATATATCGAAGACCGGATTGGATCATGTGAGGAGAACCAAAAGCAAGGGCTACATGACTAGCAATCCGACCCTTTGATTACTCTGCTAACTCCTGGACCAACATTCTAAACCATAGCTTAAAAAAAAGCACAAAAATTTGTCCATCGGAATAAATAGCTTTAAAAAAAAAAAAAAAAAAAAAAAAAAAAAAAACTAAAAATTCCACTTCACCATTTAAGTATTTTCAGAATTTTAAATTTCCATCGTATGGTGTCGTAGTCATTCGGTTAGCGTGTTGGTCTTGTATGCACTAGGTCCAGGGTTCGAAAACCCGAGGAGGAAGTGTATTGACTGGCATCGCAGAGAGGTTAAGTCTTCTCTTTATTACGTGATAGACAGAGCTAATAACCCTTCCTGGGGGTGGATTTTGATTTTGATTTTATAAATTTTCACTCAACTTTGAAGTGTTTGTGCTAAATATATAAAAGATTCTGAAGAATAAAGATGAGGTGGTGTTCCACAGGGATATGTCCTATACCCAACTATTTTTCTGCTTTTTATTAATGACCTTCCCTCTATCACTTCATCGCATATCTACTCCTATGCCGATGATTCCAATCTTCATTATATACTCCATTCAGTTTAAAAGATGCCCCTCCCAACAACAGTTAATTGATGCAAGGAGGGTGTCTTAGAGAAACTAACCTCTGATCCTTCTGATATTTCCGATTGGGGCAGAGAAAACACATGGTAGTTTTCGATGCATCAAAAACTCAATTCCTCCATCTCTCTACTCGATACAACTATAACATCTTTGAAAACACTCAAACCTTCATCTGTCCTCAATATTCTTGGTGTTTATTTTTCTCGTGATCCTTTCTGGGAAGGATCACAGTACTTCTCTTTCTAAATAAGCTTCTAAGAGGTTCTAATAAGCGCCTTCAGAATTGTTGCTTGTTTTTTATAGGGATGTTGTTCACCCTTGTATGGAGTACGCCTCACACACCTGGGGTGGATCCGCTCATGTAACAGCTCTCCTCGAAAAGGTGGAGTCTAGGGCTTTACATCTTTAAACTCCTTCACTAACTCTCTCCAGCCTCTTTCTGCCTGTCGAATGATTTCGTCACTCTCTTTATATGGCTACATTGCTCTTCTGAACTCTCACATCTCATACCTGCTCCACTGAGAATGGCTCGTGCGACGAACCTTTCTACACAGTCTCAAATTTCCTCTGTCTAACAATCTGACCCCAGACTTAACCGCTACTCAATCTTACATGTACTCTACTGGTAAAGTCTTGAGCACACTCCCTTTAGCTTGCACACCTTCAAACGCAGCGTATCGGAACATGTTGGCCTTTAATCGACCTTGATTCTTTAATTCCCCAACTGAGGTGGAAAGTAGTAGAGTGTATATATATATATATATATATATATATATATATATATATATATATATATATATATATATATATATATATATATATATATATATATATATATATATATATATATATATATATATATATATATATATATATATATATATATATATTATTTAGCGCCTTTCCTACTTTCGTGGGGTGTGCCCGCCACAATTCCTTCACAAACATACCCATTCCTACATTGACCTTGAATATTATAGCTAGATTAATTAGATTATCAGTATTCGTGTTAATTTTAAATTTTGTGTCACTTACTCACTCTTCCTGCCCATTGGAGGACTGCATCATTTACAGTATAATTTAGTTTTCAAAATGAACAACTGTATTTTTTCGTACTGTGCCGAGAGAAAAAACAATACGCAGCACCACACCAAAATGAGCGCACTACTGATCGAAATACCGATGGTTCATCTGACCTTTGCTCGTCTGAATTAGTAAAATTGATATCCAGCTTCTAGCAGAAGACATTTGACTCCCAAATCTTTATTTTGCCACCTCATAGGGATTATTTCTGTTAAACTGTAGGAGTAAGATTTTGTTGGGAAAGAACGTGATACTC
>SEYY01018450.1:270000-275000 GCA_009176605.1 Armadillidium nasatum | reverse complement strand
ATTTCTATTAAATTTCTATTTCTATTAAATTAATAAAATAAATAGTATATTAATTTTCTAATTTAAATTTAAATTTCTATTAAATTTATAAAATTTCTTTTATAGAATAAAACAAAAATTTATAAATTTTATAAATTAAATTTAGTTTTCTATTAAAAAATAGAAAATTTCTTTAAGAGAGTTAATAAATTTTACATTTTTTATAATTAAAAAATAATTTCTTTTAAATTTAAAAAATTTCTCTAAAAGAAGAAAAAAATATAAATTTTATAATTTAATTTTCTATTAACTTCAGAAAATTTCTTAAATATATATAAAAAATATACAAATTTTATAATTTAAATTTAGATTTCTTTTAAATTTAAAAAATTTCTAAAAGAATAAAAAAATATATAAATTTTATAATTTAATTTTCTATTAGCTTTAGAAAATTTCTTAAATAGAATAAAAAAAATATACAAATTTGATTATTTGAATTCCGATTTCTTTCAATATTGAACAATTTCATTAATAAATAAAATATATTAATATATATATATATATATATATATATATATTATATATATATATATATATATATATATATATATATATATATATATATATATATATATATATATATATATATATATATATATATATATATATATATATATATATATATATATATATATATATATAAAGTAGCATAGGGGCCCTTTTGGGGTGTCAGATCTTTTCGAGGTAGCTAAATCTGACAACCTGAGCCTAACGGGATTTTGATTTGCAATGCAAATCACTCCGCTCAAATTGACTTCACGCAATTTCCTGACACCATTTTTGGGGGGTTCAACCCATTGAAATTGACCTCAAGTCGAAAGGAAACGTTCTTTGGTCTAACTTTTCAAAGATTATCCAAGCAAAACGAAAACGTTTGTTGTCTAACTTTTCATAGTCTATAAAATTTTTGGTCTAGTTTTTCAAAGATTATCTTGACAAAATGTTGTAATTTTGTTGACATTTATCTTGACAAAATGTTGTCATTCAGATTTTCAAAATTTATTATGATAAAATGAAAACGTCTTTGGCCTAGTTTTTCAAAGATTATCTTGACAAAATGAAAACGTCTTTGGTTCAGATTTTCAAAAATTATCTTGACAAGAAAGCGTCTTGGGTTCAGATTTTCAAAAATTATCTTGACAAGAAAGCGTCTTTAGTTCAGATTTTCAAAGATTATCTTGCCAAAACGAAAACGTCTGCAATCTAACTTTTCAAAGATTATCCTGGCAAAATGAAAACCTCTTTCGTTTAGCTTTTAAAACATTTTCTTGACAAAACGAAGATTTCTTCATGTTTAACAAAATAGTACACATAGAATAATTCCTAATTTTCATAATTTTCCTTTCAGATCAAAAAAAAAGGTATATTTTGATATATACTGCAGCTATTATTATTATTATTATTATTATTATTATTATTATTATTATTATTACTATTATTATTATATTATTATTATTATTGTTTCTATAAAATACGATATTTATTTGAAAAATTATTTAAAATTTTTTTTTTATAACATTAAGACCAAATATAAGTTCCTAAAATGCTACTACTAATAATAATAATAATAATAATAATAATAATAATATGAAGAAGAAGAAGAAGAAGAAGCTATTTAAATAAATTACTACTTTATTTCATTGAACGATATAATTATTTTCATTTTAAATGACTTTAAAAACCAACAGGGTTTTTTTTTAGTTTTTTTTCGGTTTCAATTAGAAAAAAGATCATCTTCGTCACAGTTTTTATTTATTATTTCTTTTTCTTCTTATTTTGAGGTTACAGACACGAGTTCATAAATTTTAAGCCCACCAGATGGCGCCTGTCAATTACGCGGGAGATTGTGAGAGCGAGGCATACAAAGCCTAAGATCACAAATGGCGGGAAAAATGATTTAGGACTAAAAATTAGTAGAATTATATTATTATACTTAAAAGTGAATTGTAAGAAGTATTATAACAATATACCCACATTTGCCTTTGCACACACACACACATATTTACGTACACCCAAACACATTTACGCACACGCGCATTTATAAAACAACTTTATCTAAAAATGCCGAAGTTTTATGGTTAAAATTCTTATTTTATCTTTTTTTATTAAATTAATCCAACACGAATTCAATTATTATTATTATTATTATTATTATTATTATTATTATTGTATGAATTTGTAACTGAAATTTGAATAGAAATCAAAGATTAAATATTATTATTGTATGAATTTGTAACCGAAATTTGAATAGAAATCAAAGATTAAATATTATTATTATTATTATTATTATTATTATTATTATTATTATTATTATTATTGTACGAATTTTGTAACTGAAATTTGAATAAAGTAGTTCCCTTCACACTAATCGATCCGAACCAATCACAGTGTAAATTGTAAATGAGTCCACAACAGTGATGGGCGAGTCCGGCAACTTTCGAATCCAAATCCGGAACCTTCGGATCCGAATCCAGTCAATTTTGAATTTCTCGAATCCGAATCCGAATCCATGAAAAATATCTTCAAAATCCGGATTTGAATTCTACCAGCACTGATCCACAAGATTCCGACTCATTACGAAGATTCTCGAGTCCACAAAAATCCTACATCCGAAGATTTGAAGATCCTACAGTTATAACAATAGGGTGATAGTTTTTCGCAATTAAAAACAGCAGAATGCAAATCATCCATTTATCATCCATTTCAATCCATCTTCGAGGCTGATTCAACACGATTTAATGTCATTTTTTGAATCATCCG
Source organism: Armadillidium nasatum (assembly GCA_009176605.1). NCBI lineage: Eukaryota > Metazoa > Arthropoda > Malacostraca > Isopoda > Armadillidiidae > Armadillidium > Armadillidium nasatum. The sequence continues at coordinate 272,201 of SEYY01018450.1, read as the reverse complement.
ACTGGAATCATGAATTTAGAAAAAATTAATATTTTTAGTCATATAGAACTGGAAGAAGAGTTGATTCCGATTGTATGATTCATCTGGAATGAAAGATACGAATCCGTTTGTTAAATTCTTTTTTTTATTCCTTTTGATTCGGATGGATTCATTTGGTGTAATGAGACTTTAAGCCTATGACAGAATAAAGATAAGAAACCCGAAAGACTTTTATACTCTAAATTTTATAAACATTCTGCACTTTGATTCAACTTCTCTGATTTCCAGACTCCGGTAAAGAAAAGAGATATGATTGTAAATATTAAGACATATTAAGACAGTGTCTAATGTCTATATAGACATATTTGACTGATTTAACCTTGAATATATTTTAAGACATTTTAAGACAGTGTCTAATGTCTATATAGAGATATTTTATTTCACTGATTCAACCTTGAATATAGATTAAGACATATTAAAAGTGCCTAATGTCTATATAAACATATTTTATTTGACTAATTTAACCTTGAATATATATTAAGACATAGTAAGACAGTGTCTAATGTCTATATAGACATATTTTATTCGACTGATTTAACCTTGAATATATATTAAGACAGTGTCTAATGTCTGTATAGACATATTTTATTTGACCGATTTAACCTTGAATATATATTAAGACATATTAAGACAGTGTCTAATGTCTATATAAGCATATTTTATTTCACTGATTTAACCTACCATTCACAAATCTCTTCCAATCGTCAAAATACCTTACTTTATAAAATTGTATGGTGGTATGGTAAAACACTTCATACCACAGTATATATATATATATATATATATATATATATATATATATATATATATATATATATATATATATATATATATATATATATATATATATATATATATATATATATTTACTGTACTATTCTATAGTACTACTTTACTATCCTATTCTATATATTATATCATACTATACTATAATATACCACTATATTTACTGTACTATTCTATAATATAATATACTACTATTCTTACTGTACTATTCTATACTATATTATATCATACTATACTATACTTTACTGTACTATATTATACTATAATATGCTGCTCTTCCTGTCTATGTTATAATGTTCATTCATTCGTTATCCTTAATACGAAATATTAAATAAAAAAGGAGTTTTTGAATTAAAACTGGAAATTTATTTCAAATAAATAATATAAAAACAATCTATATAGGGGACTTGTCCTTTATTAACCGAAACAAGTGCCGACATACTTCCCCTATATATATATATATATATATATATATATATATATATATATATATATATATATATATATATATATATATATATATATATATATATATATATATATATATATATATATATATATATATATATATATATATATATATATATATATATATATATATATATATATATATATATATATATATATATATATATATATATATATATATATATATATATATATATATATATATATATATATATATATATATATATATATATATATATATATGCGTGTTTAAGTGTATGACCAGTGAGAAAAAAGTACTTTAAAAATTTGATGGGTTGCGTCCTTCGTGTTTTTTTTTTTTTTTTTTTTTTTTTTTTTTTTTTTTTTTTTTTTTTTTTGGCGGGTAATAAATTTAACGGAATTGGGGTTTCAATAATAAATTTTTAATAAAAAATTGTTTATATTATTCTTCCCTTTTTTTTTTTTTTTTTTTTTTTTTTTTTTTAAGGTTGCGCAATGACGATTCTATTTATAACAATTTTCGTTGCATTATTTTTTATGAAGTACGCAGTATATATACCCAAATACCACTTAAAAAGGGGTTGCTATATTCTTGGGGTTTCTCTCTATTGTTTGGAGTTTTTGATCCTTTGTCATTTCTTTCAGAAATATCTAAAGTAAATAACAGTTTCATCATAGCAAAAAAAAAAAAAAAAAAAAAAAAAAAAAAAAAAAACATTATGAAAATCAGCTGAGTCTGTGCTGAGGAATATCTATTGCGATTGGTTTATTCTTTATGCTAGCCTGTGGGTAGTAAGAACTTTTACCTCCCAGTTTGTGGGCAGCGGTTTCGCTTTCCTGTGGGGTAGTAAGCAGTTTTGAGTTGACAACAGTTTGACTGGAAGCGTGTTTTGACGAATTAGAAAACTTACAATGAGTTAAATAAT